>JAHDVE020012351.1:0-84345 GCA_022606495.2 Halesus radiatus | reverse complement strand
ATATGGAAATCAGAAGAGACCTAAAGGGTTTTTTTTAGGTATTTTGTGGCTCCAGACCAGAAATGGCTACCAAATTCAAGAGTGGGGTCAGAGCAGTTGTGTACTTTTAAAGTATCGGTCCTATAAAGTAGGCCCAGCGTCTGAGAGACTAATTTGACCCTGGCTTCGATGGAGCCCTAAAGTTACACCAAGCATATCAACGGAGGGCTTGTTGGGAAGATTGCTTCCGTTGAAGGATAATTAGATTGTCATTTCGATCCCTCTTAGACGTAATCAGACATGATTGCTGATGCTAACTAATCCCGTTTCACAAATTAAAATAAGCTATGTTAAAATTTAGTCAATGTGTGTTTTTCAACACATATTTATTTTATTTATTTATCTTATTATCTAAACGCCCAGAGGGCTTTACATAAAAAGACTTCATTTTTAAATCACATAAAAAAATTAAAATAGAAAACATGCACAAAAGTTAATTACACTTGATATAAGAGAAGAGAAAAAAAAAACTGCACCAAAGCTAAAAATACAGAGGAATATAAAGAAACAGAAAAAATAAGTAATAAAATATCCACAATACGTAAATATTAACATTAATAACAAAATAAGTAAAAAGTTGTAGTGAACAATAATTTACATACTAGAAAGAAATATTTGGTTCATACTTTTTTGAAATTTGCCACCTTTAGATTTTTGTCAAATACATCCAAAACATTTAAGTATTTGTTACTAAGACTGAATAGCTAAAAGCGTTGAATTGGGGAATGCAAACTGAGTCGGACATCTTGCAGCCTTTTTAATTGATTAATAATATTGTGTCTAGTTTATAAGAATTAATTAATTGTTTATATATTTTCGGCATTTGTACGGGGCCAGCAGGAAATAAATATTTGAATTGCATAACTGGTCCGGGCCCCACTAGACAAACAATTTGTGCAATACGTGAAATGGATGACAAATGACCAAATAAATCGAGTGAGCGAGCCAACGTAGTGCGAGGGAGACAGGTGTTGTCAGATCAACTGTCGCGGCGCTATGTGACACAGATGGGTGCCAATAGCATTGCGAGAATCTAAATAACGCGAGACCAATTAGTCTCCTCCCGTGCACCAGCAAAGTTCTTGAAAAAGTAATATTATCGCCATTAAAATTAATAGTTCAGGAAAATAAAATATTTCCTGATTTTCAACATGGCTTTCGAGTGGGCGACTCTAAGCTATATCAGCTTCTACGCGTTGTATAACATATTATCCAAGGCTTCAACATTAATAAACATACAACGGTCTTTTCACTCGACGTCAGCAAAGTTTTGATAAAGTATGGCATAGCGGCCTACTTTATAAAATGGACCAATTTGACATACCTCGTCCAATAATTCAACTCATCGCCAGTTACCTACTAAATCGTTCTTTCCGTATAAAATTAGACGGTGCATTTTCATCCATAAAACTTCTAACCGCTGGTGTCCTGCAAGGTTCAATATTAGCTCCCATTCATTATACACCAGCGACATTCCTACACCAATAGTTCATAACATTAAAATATGCAAATTTGCCGATGATATTAATATCATGTCGAGCTCTAATCAAGAGCTTACAGCCAAACGTCGAGTCCAATCCCAAGCTATCCTCTTGGAGGAATATTATTATAACGTGGTGTATTACAATAAATCCTTCAAAAAGCGCAGCCACAATTTTCACGCGTAGAATGCCTAAACGGCCCCCAAATATCAAAATATTTGTGGAGAGCGTGCCTTGGACCAAGTCAATAACTTTATTAGGATTTACTTAGGACTCGTTTTAGACTCAAAACTCACTTGGAAAAAGCATATTCAAGAAAAAGTTAAATCCATAAATCGCGCCATAAGTTCTCTCTACCCCATGCTTGGCAAGAATAGTAAATTATCCACAGACAATAAAATACTCCTATACAAAACCACTATCAGAACAATATTTTCATACGCTGCATCTATTTGGGGAAACGCAGCAAAAACACACATAAAACCTTTACAAACCCTGCAAAACAAGGTCATTCAACTAATATTGAATGCTCCTTCGTGGATCAGGGTTAACACTCTACACAAAGACATCAACAATCCTCTGATAAAGGAACTAATTAAATCACTTTCTGCTCCATTTTATGCCGGATTACCTGGCCACGAAAACCCAGCGATAAATTCGCTATCAGACTATGCTAATTCTATATTTAAATACCAAAAACGGTCCTCTGAACGGAATAACTCCTGCAGCATCTCTGCACATAGTTTTTTTTAACATATATTTCCCATTCCCATAATTTTAATAAAACATCCAAAGCGTGAAGCTTTAAAAAAATCCCTTAATTACATTAGAACAAAATTATTTTTATAATAACGGTATTCTGAATATAAATTAGACCAAATTCTCAGTCTCAGCTACCAGCGATCAAACCGACACCACTTCTGCTCCCTCAAACCGCCCTACCTCGCTCTGCTTTTACCGACTTGCCTTCTTCTTCATTCTGACCACCACTGACCACGGACTCCCCCCGGACTACCGCCATTCATTGGACTCAGACCCTCGCATCAACCACGTATAAGGCCCGCAGAACATCATTCTAATTTGTGCAAAAGGACTCTGCACAAATTGGGAATTTTGCACAAAAGTGTATATGGTGCAAAGCAATTTGTACGAGCAAAGAAATTTTGCATAAAAGGGAGTTTTGTACAAGAGTCGTGAAAGTCGGTATCGTTCCACCTAAGAAGTTCCTCCTAGGGAACGACAGGTTGTGTTTCCCTCCCCTCCAGCCCTCTCTGCAGATCGGGATAAGCTGCCCACTATAGTTCACCTGTGTGCCACACGTCTGACACACAAACTGTAGTTGGAACGGGATATACATATGTAAAATGTTAATGTTTGGCTTGTAGTTCGTTTGGGTATCGAATTTACAATTTAATAAAAAGGTTCGCTCGTTAATTTTCCGTCTGTTTTCTAAAGTTAAAATATTAATTAACAATGAGTAATTTATGAGCTCTAAAGGTATGTTAACTTTAAAATTTATGAAACGAAAAATTTGAAAATAATAACAATAATTTTTTACAACATAATAATAATTGAAAATGATGTCACGAATTGATTTTACCTTAATTTTAGATATTGTTTTAAAAAAAAAAAAATTTATTATTTATTTCACTGGTCTTGTGTATTTTGATCATAGGTTCTGGTAGCTCGTTGCCAGTCCGTATAGGTTGCACATATTAGGATGTGGTGAGTGTTTGTGTGTAGGGGGCACCGAGGGGAGGATGGGTGAAAGCGGACACTGGATTGCAGCGGACTTAATTAATAATTGTTATTTGCCCAATGCTTACAGAGTGCAAATAAACCTTCCTCTATCGGCAAATAATCTCATCAAATATTGGATATTGCGGTAGATTAGGGGTGGTTTGATATACGCACGGGGTTGTAATTAAATTAATGAACGCTTTGTTTCAATTTCGCGTGAGTTAACATAAGTCAAAGCGACAGGGGGAACATGAGAAAATTGATTATTCAATTTTTTTTTATGAAACAACCAGTCCTCCATCATTGCACAAGAAACATCATCCGTCTTTAATTATAGTAGTTTTTCATATATTGTCAGGTTATTTTGACCCGGGAAGGTTAGTTTTTATTACCAAACTATTTTTTTTTAAATAGCACTTATTATTTTGTCATTATTAAATCAATATGAGAGTGATTTAACGGTCATCACCCAAAAATACATTTGTAGTCTGCTGATGCAAGAAATACTATGATTGATTTATTGTTAATTTTATACGGATAGTCAGGAAAATGTGTAAGGTTTCAAAAGACAAAAATTCTCAAACTTTAAAAAAAAAAAAAATTTATATGAATACCCCACAGAGTCCCAACTTCTCCCAACCGTCTGGAGCCAGTGAGACTATGTCATCCCCAATTGGGGAATGTTGTGAAGCTGAAGGTATTGGGGAGGGGTAGGAGAAGGGGAAGAGAAAGGTGGAGAAATACCTGGCTATTCAGATCTGGTCACCAAACACGACTAAAATCCATTTCAAGCAACGTTTCAATTCTGAATGGTGGTCTTTCACCAGGGCGATACTGAAAGTAACATCCACTCTGGAACGTGCGCAAATATACTGTATATTATTTTTAAATGAATTATTTGTGAAACAGCAAATTTACTTGCGCACGCCGGGATTTGAACCCGCCACCTTCGGATTCGTAGTCGAGAGCCTTACCCCTCGATCATGGAGGCTGTAATATTTTATACTGTAATATTTAATTTATTTGCTGCCGATTTCGACACACCGTTGAACGTTCTTAAAGCTAGTGAACGACACGGATGTGAAGGAACCGGTAGCAAAAAAATAAAATTATCTAACAAATTTACATAGCGGAAAAAACTCTTCAAAACAGAATATCTAGAAATTGTTGCATAATTAATGACCAAGAAATAGAAAAAAATTATAATATTTTAAATTTTACATGAAATACTGAATGGAATTTAAAAGATTACAGTTACGCTTTTATTTAAAAAGAATCGGGAGTACGTCGGTTACCCGCTGTGAGTATTAAAATCGGCCCGCCTGACTGCTAGTCGTGCTTCCTATCCTCCGTGTTATCGACCACCAACAATCGTTTTATTATCTTGCCGCAGTGTCGGTTCGTGACTTTTGTGTGCTAATATTTTTAAAAAGACAACGTTATTTTAAGACTAATGTTTTTTAAATCAATTTTAAGCACGATGTTTTTTAAGTTAGGTGGAACTGTGAGGTCACTGCATCTAACTGAAAGAATTCAGATAAATCTAAATGCAAAAAAAAAATATTGAAAAACAATTTTTTTTTCAGCTACAACACCATTTTTTTATTATAAAAATCTATTATTATAGAAACAAACATATTAATTTTTTTTTAATAAAATCTGCGCCTGAATCTACTCAAAATCTTTTCAACATGCTAGCTCGGTTGCCTGCCGGCAGGCGCCGCGCTCTTGAATCGCGTTAGAGCGGCTTAACCCGCTGCACTGTGATTTAAGGTTAGCACGGTAAATACACTGCTTCTGCACTCCTGTTCTATTGTTCTGAAAGATGTCGTTGTCTGATCCTTAAGTACCTTATGGATTAAGCTTTGATATAGATTAAACTAGGTGCGTCCACCAGAAACCTGCGGGTACGAAAATTATCTGATGAACGAATTATGACCGTTCAAAGAATTGAACTTTTTTTTTCATAATGAGCATCATTTTTATTTTTATGCGTACCTTTCCTGCGCAATGCTAGCAGTCAGCATGCAATCAGTAGAGACAGCAAAATTGCAATAAAACGATAAGAACCGTTTTTTTATACATACACTAAGGATTTTTACAGTAAAGTTAGTTTCGTGTATTTACATGCTATTTCAAAGAAGGACCGGCCTTGTCACTATGTATCATATAGTTAATATACCATCCTACTTAGTAGGGTAGTATGGCACCTACTGAATTTTGTATTGAAGGGGACGAAATGGTAAATTTAATATTTATTATAATTTCTTTAAAAGATTGGTATTCACTTTGTGGCGTCATTATTAATTAATAAATTAAAAATTATTTTGTATTCATCACTTTTTCTAATGCGATGGTTTCTTCATCAGAAATATATAGTATACAATTGTATTTATTGTTTATTGGTTATATTCTGTATATTCCTGATGAAGAAAGCATCGCTTTTGAAACATGTAGATATGTGTATATTAATAAAGTGGGGAGTAAAAAAATAAATTTATTTAATAATACTCATTTTTTTTAAATTTAATATAAATCAAATTCAATAATTTTATTATTAAGTTCGGAAAGTTTTATTAGTTTTTATTATTGTGACAGCTGTGTCGACGTTTAATTCAGTTTGAAAGTGGAATTGAATGCTGAAACTGCTGTCACAATAATAAAAACTAATAATACTTGCAGAACTTAGTAATAACATTATTAAATTTGATTTGAATTAAATTTTTTTTAAATCTATGGAGTTCTACGAATTAAACACAAAAACAATTAGTAAATTTAATACAAAACTGTGAAGTGTGCGATTAAAATTAATGTATTACCTACCGTTTAGTTCTGAGTAATTCTTAGGACGCGTTAATCTCTCGTAGTGTTGTTGAATATTGAGATTTTTGTCTGCCTTGTATAAAATAACAATGTCGTATTTGAGATATTTAAAAAAGCATTCCATGCTAATTTGAATAACTTCATTTGAGAATGTTACATTATTAGCTAGAAATAACTTGAAAAGAACAGTTAAATTTCTTTAAAAATTCTCTGCTTTTCACATAAATTAAACAAAGCAATGAAATGTAAAAAAAAACTTTTGCATTTACAGCGTACGCATGTCACGGGCTGTGAAAGGATTCAGATTTATTGGACACGCTGTCAAGAGTGAGATAAATATATAGTCTAACGATATCTAAACTCGAACAATAGTATAAAGACGGTAATTTATCAGTTCTTAATTCACGCTGGAGTTTACTTCAAGTTTTAGGTCCTGACACTTCGAAAGGGCTGTAATTGAACTTACTAAGTGAACGTTTGCGCTTTAGTTCTTTCAAGCTTTTGATGGATATCTAAGGTAGCTTGGGCACGTATGAAGAATGTCAGACGAATTCCGCCGAAAATTCTGTGTGCTATTCCAGAGGGAAGAGTCCAGTGGGCTGCCCCAGACACAGGTGGGAGAAGCAACTCCAGAGGCTGTGCAAGAATTGGCTAAACCTACTATGGACCTATAAACCTATAAACCTACTATTCGACGGCCTCCATGGTCGAGGGGTAAGGCTTTCGACTACGAATCCGAAGGTCGCGGGTTCAAATCCCGGCGTGCGCAAGTTAATTTTATTTAATTAATTTGTTTTGTTTCACAATTAATTAATTAAAAATAATAGTGTATTTGCGCACGTTCCAGAGTGGTAGATACTCTCAGTATCGCCCTGGTGAAAGACCACCATTCAGAATTGAAACGTTGCTTGAAATGGCTTTTAGTGTTTGGTGACCAGATCTGAATAGCCAGGTATTACCCTATTTTCCCTACTTTCCTCTTCCCCTTCTCCTTCCCCTCCCCAATACCTTCTGCCTCACAACATTCCCCAATTCGGAATGCCATAGTCTCACTGGCTCCAGACGGTTGGGAGCAGTTGGGACTCTTGTGCGGTATTCATATAAAAAAAATGGACGGATGCCGTTAATGTAACATAGGACAGGGACGCCTGGAAGCGCCTTGTCAATGCGATAGGTTCCCGACCCGAATAGGACAATGGGAAGTAGATGTATGTATGATCATAGCAATTAGTTTTTTTTTAAATTGTAATATTTGCTATGTAAACATGATTGCTTGTGTTACAACAAAATAAAAAAAATAAAAACTATTTCGGGTCGATATTTAAATTACTTACCGCAAATTTGTGTCCTAAAGTAAATTAATCTTTTTTAATGTAAATTTCAATCCGCCATAAATGCTGATTTTAACACTTTTTTTATTTTTATTTTTATTTTATAATTCATTATATTTTCATAGTAGACGGGGTAATTTTTAACCCCCAGATAATTGCTAAAGTTGTCTCTAAAATCAAGAAAAATCAATTTATTTACTGAAAAATATTTCATAATTAAAAAAAAAATTTAAATATATCTAATCCGTACTTTTATACCTTTTGATTTAAAAAAAGATCATTCGGTTTGGGTGAGAATTTTGGCCTCAAACCCAAAATTCAGTTTTGTATGAAACAGGCCGCCCAGCCGTTCCTCTTAACCAAGAGTTTTCTTTGTATTCTTCTTTTCTTCTTCTTGAGTGCCATCGCTCTGCAATTAGAATAATGTCAGCTTCACAATCACTCATATTGAGAAAACACGATCTGTCCTTGTAGAAAACAAGATCGCAACTGATAGAATATTCATCAATATTATTCACATATGTGAGGCGTGCCTTCAATATATTAGCTTCAATTACTTCAATAATATTGCTTCAATAATATTGCTTCAATAATATTGCTCCAATAATATTGCTTCAATAATATTGCTTCAATAATATTGCTTCAATAATATTGCTTCAATAATATTGCTTCAATAATATTTCTTCAATAATATTGCTTCAATAATATTTCTTCAATAATATTGACCGTGTAAAGTCCACCTAAGGTGATTAACGGGCATGAATGAATTTATGTATGTATTGTATGTAGTAAACTAAATTAACTATTTTTTTTTATTGTACATTCATAAAAAAATTTAATGGTTCTGTAAGCCCTTATATTTTCATGTAAAAAATAATAAAAATATGTTACCGAATAATTAGTGTTTTTATCCAATAAAAAAAAACCTATATCTCAGTGCAACGTTTTTGGCACTCAGTGCTTTGTTTATTTCACGTATTCAGTTGAATTCCGAATCTATGATTGATACGCAGATCTTTGTTGAAATATCTCTAGGTATAAAATACTATAAGTACTTAATTTATTACCCGTATCAAAAATGCCGGTTTTAAAAGTCGATTAGGCTATATTCATAATATTGTACGTGTTTAGATAAATGTTCAATAAATTACCTCAGTTAGTATTTTTTTGTCAAGTTTTTAGTTTACAGATATTACGCGCTATTAAAGCAAAACAATAACTGATGTAAAATTTGGCAACATTGCATTCTAAATCCAAACGGAAGAATAGATACAAGTTTGAGATTATATTAACTCAATTATTTTGACGAATGGAATTGTTTCAGTATTGTTAATTTGCTGTCAAAAATAAATCAATTTAAATCTGGTCAATAATAATGAACTTCAGTGCAATTTTTTTACCAGTATATTTCTTCCTTTTTTTAAAGTTAGTTTTCATAGTTAAAATAATTTTAAAAGTTTCAATTTTTCAAAGCCCGCATAGTATGCATAGTAAACATTAACTCAACATAAATAATAAAATTATGTATCTTTTTAGAAACTTTAACCCAAAGAATAATAATAGTATTGAGCAATAACATTATCATAATATTCGTATTGATAATTGGTTTGCTCATGAATACTCAAATTTATTTCATTAATAATAGTTGTTTATATTGAACAACAATTGTAGAGCTTAAAGTCAAACAAATTAAGTTAAAATTTCGCTGAAACTAAAGAAATACATATTTAAAACACAAAACAATATCGAACAATAAAAATTTCCATACTAATCCAAAAACTGAATACGCACGTGACGTCAGATGTTCCAAATGCAATGGTACCAACGTAACAAGGTGTTTTGATGAGATGATTTTTTATTCATTTTGAAATAACAATTTATAAATTCTACGTATTATTATATACCAACTTGTTTGTATATTCAAAATCGGCGTTTGCTGATCTATATGATAATATTTTAGTCATAATATTTTTACCGGAGTTCCTTATTGAAAGTCGATCATTTGAAATGATTACGTCACAGGTACATAAAATCATAAAATTGTTTTTTAATTTATTATATTAGTGCTATGCAATATTTTTTGGGGTCATTGTTGCTGCCACAGTTTCCATTATCTTATAGACTTACTTCCCTGAATGATGGATAAAAAACACTCAATGCGAAGTATTGCAAAATCATGTGTTTTTGGTTTGAAAATTTGATGGCCTAGAAATATCATAGATGATTTAATTAAATACTGCAAGTAGAACACAAATTGGCCTTTGCTTTAACCGGGTAATTTTTTTTAGTAAGTCTTTTTATAAGCCTAGAAAAAAATAAATTATAAGCCCCAAAAAAAAAAATTTAAGGTGCAAAATATTCTACTTGCGAACTTTTTTCCTGATATTGTCATATTGTTCATTGTGGCAAATTAAGGTTTTTTTAGAATATGACCGAAAATCATTTTAATATTTATGCCTGAGCTTTACAAAATATAATAAAACTCGTATTTTGGTGATGTTTTTTTTTGCGTAATTCAAAACATTTCGCCGGTGTTAAGTGGGAATTTCAACCTTTTTGCCATCTGTATAAGGAGTGCGTAATTTCGTTCGAATTTTACGAAGCGGATCCCCTTAAGAGCTGCGCGGCATGTTTCATACAAAAATTATTTTTGGATTTGAAGCCAAAATACTCACCTAAACATAATGATCAATTTTTCGTCAAAAAGTATAGTAAATATCTAGTACGGATTAGAGGTAATTTATTTATTTTTGTTTTACATTATGAAATATAGGCCATTAAATAAATTTATTTTTCGCGATTTTAGAGGCACCTTTACAAATTATTTAGGGGCTAACGGTGATTTAAAAAAAAATTTTACCCCGTCTACTTTGAAAATATAACGAAATATAAAAAAAAGCTTTAAATTAAATTAAAAACGACCAATTTACGTTGGAACACAAATTTGCCGTACATAATTTAAAATATCGACCCGAAAAAAGTTTTTTTTTAAATGTTTTGTTTTTATATTTTTATTTATATAGAAAATATATATATATTTAAAATACAGTAAACCCGCAAATAATTTTCTATGTTGCATTTAAAATTAGGAAATTAATTTTTTTCATTTCATAATTTAAAACAAAAATAAATAAAATACTTCTTATCCGTACTAGATATTTACTAAAACTTTAATTAAAATATATATCATTCAGTTTGGATGGATATTTGGGCCTCAAATCCAAAATTAAGTTATGTATGAAACAGGCAGCGCAGCCGTTCCTCTTAAGCGTCGACCTCGCATCAAAAAGCTCGTCGTCGGATATTTTTACTCCTGTTCCGAACAAAGGTTTAAGTATAGATTATAGTAATTTATTGATAAATGGAAGCAATGTATTCACGACCAGAAAACATAGATATTCTTTCATGCACACGAAAATAATTATACAAATGATCCTGGGTTCAATAATTCATATGATTAAATCATTGTCAACGGATGGGCGTGTAGTTGAATATTATCGCGATGACGGAACACGAGTACGTAGTTGAAACGTACAAAATAAAATGGTTTGGTTGTATTTCTAGAATTCATGGGATTCCCAAACAAATACATTAAAACGATTGGATGATCGTTTGACCTAATTATTTATTTGATATACGGTATGTTTTCTCATAGATTTTAGAATTTTTATTCATTTATTGCGTTATAATGCTCCTCTAGTAATATTTTAACATAATTACTTTGTTTTGTGTTCATTTAGAACTTTATAATCATCATAAAGATAATATGGGATTAAAAAATAGAGGATGATATTGCCAAAGTCTTGAATTTGAAATATGATATCGATGAAGATGGCATAAATTGAACTGGTCTCATAAGCTAAGTTGGTAAAGCGGTTGTCGTGGAAAGACAGGGGTCCTGGGTTCGAGTCCCAGATAGATATCTTTTTTATTATCTGTTGTTTTTTTTCGGTTTCACGTTTCATTTAGGTTATGTTAATATTATCTTCTTCAATGATTTTATATTTAAGCCCGCTCACTAAGGTAATGGAGGGCATAAGATGGAATTTGGGCGGAGACGGAAGGGGTCGGTGCTGCCTATGGAGGGAGTTAGCGTTTATGAAAACATAAAACTACACCCATTTTTTTAAACTTCTCGCATTTTAAAGAAAAATCTCCTTAAAAAGTATTCTTTGAGGATATTCAATATTTAAAAATATTTTGTAATATTTATTAAGGTCATATTTTTGATTTGATTTTTGATAAATGCTAAGCCTATGTAAATTTAAATAATATATAATACATATTTTTCTCTTTAAAAATATTATGTTTATCGTATTGCGCAGTGGCGTGCAGTCCATAAAGGCTGAAAAGCTGTGCCTACCATAAGAAAAAATACAAAAACACGATATATTTCTGATAAATATTTTTTTCCTAATTTTCGTGACACAATTGTTCTATATTAATAAATTGTTTCTCTTTGACGATTTTATACTTTTTGGTTTAACCTTCTTTAACCTTCCTTTGGCAATGCATTTGTCGTCCTCGATCTATTTTTTTACGAGATACATAACGCATAGCCATGCATCCGCATGCTGCTTGCGCTAAAGCTGTGAAAACATGTCGTTTTCATGAGTAATTTTTGTACTCGCTAGTACTAACTAACTAACTAACCATCACGCCGTTTCCCCGCAGGGGTAGGCAGAGAGGACGGACCGCCAAACAACTCGATCTTGGCATACACTTCTTGCTTCATTCACATTCATACAACGCCTCATACATTCTCTTCTGTTGTTCCGACTTCTGACATGGCCCGACTCGAGTATTTGATTCACTTGATCGTGCCATGTCTTCCTCGGGCGTCCCCGGCTTCTTCTTCCATTCACATTCGCGTCATATATTCTCCTTACACTCCTTTCTTCGTTCATTCGCTCTACATGCCCAAACCATCTAAGCGTCCCTTTCTTAATCTTGCTCACTACGCTTACATCAGCCTTGCATTCTTTACGAATCTCAACATTTTTCACTCGATCATACATGGTTTTACCACATATTCGTCTCAGAGATCTCATTTCTACAGCATTCAGTCTACTTTCATCCTTCCTCTGCCAGTTCCATGCCTCACTGCCATACATCAAGGTTGGTATCAGCACTCGCTAGTACCCTATCTTAAAAAACTACTAACACCCTACATTTGGACACAGAGCAATGCACGGCACTGGTATTGCGTAATAATATTATAATTATTTTAAATTAATAAATAATCCCTCTCCCCTTTAAAAACTCCCCTGTCCCCCAGTTTTCCTTCCCTTAAAACTTAAATAGTGGCATATTTACTTAGTAACTTGAATATCCATTTACAATAATCATTAATTTCGAAACAGATATCTCGACTTGTAATAAAAATAATACCGGAAAATTAAAATTTTGTGATGTCAACTTCATTCCGCAAAACGTTTTTAGCTTCCCACGGCCTGTTGAAAACTATTTCATTTCTGGGTTGCTATGTCGCGTACAAACCAGGTATATATCTGGTTCTGAAAGACATATACCGTTTTTGCTTAATTTATTCTGAATGAACGATGGATAATTATGTAAATGCAATTTTGCATTGTTCTTTTTTTTTAAATGAAATTTCATTTAAAAGTTTGCTTTGTCCGTTCCAAATTCAAATCGTGCGTAGCAAGCACCATGTGCTGAATTCAAGACGAGAAAAAAAATCGCGATTTCTGCTGATAAAAAATAAACCAATCCGAGAACGGTTGCCAAATTAAAATAGCAAATAAACTCGCAAGTAAATGTACAACACTTAGTAAAATGGAATGGCATTTTTAATAGCTGGGTTATCTTTGGAAGCTAGTTTTGCCAGTAAGTGCCGCGTTTCATCGATCTATTGTTGCGAGCGGCACTAGAGGTTGATTGATCGAAAGTGGTACAAAGCGCCATGAGAATGTATGCAATCTGATAAAATGCTACAAGTCAAAAATAACCAATAGAGAGACAAGCTTAAAAATCTGAGTGAGTTAAATTATCAGGGCCGAAAATAATTAAAAGTTATTGAAAGTTAATTTTCCTTCTGGTTTTCAAAACCGGTCACCCGATAGTGAAAACCTGATCGATGTATTGTTGTTAATTCGAAAAGAAAAAACACTTTCGGTCTACTATCAGAATATGATGTAAAGTGAGATCTGGAGTTCTCTCTTTCTAAAACACATGCCTGACCTTCAGTAAAAGGGAGATAGAACGGGTATTATGCGGATCTTCATTTGGTTCCTGTTACGGAACAACTAGAATCAAAGGGATAATACTAATAATAATAAATTTGTATCAAATTGTCTCGATTTTCCTTCAACTTATTTTCATATTTTGCTCTCATTTTCTCTCGAGTTACATCTATCAATACCATGGACGGAAATAAAATATATCGGTTTGCCGTGATTGTATTTTCTCGGAGTTTTACAATAAAACTTTTTTTTACAGTAAAATCATCTTAGTATTTACACTCAAAAGTAGGTACCTAGTTGATTCATAATACAGGGTTATTCAAAATGATGGATTCAATTTCGTACCGCTATATTTCATGAATTATATGTGAATGATCTACATAGCTATTGAAAGAGGAGGTCCGAAAGCTTAGAATACCACCTCTAGATCGCTCACAGTGCTCGCAGCGTCAAGCAGCCGTTTTGCGTCAGTTGTGAGTAAAATGGTTATTATGCAGAACAAGGTTTTCTCTGTTCTTGAGTTCTCTAAAACTGAGTCGGCAACTGTAGTGCACCGTACCTTTCGTCTCCATTTTAACATTGAACCTCCAACTAGAAAGAGGATTTGCCGTTGGTATCACCAATTTGAGCAAGCTAGATGTCTCTGTAAAGGAAAAAACTCGGTTCGACCGCGTGTATTTGGAGAACGTGCGAAATTAAGTCCATAATTTTGAATAACCCTGTATTATTAGTAAGTCTATATTTTTGGTAGTTTTCTCGTGGTTGTACAATTGAAACACACTGTATATTATCTTCTGTAAAATAAACTGAGACATATTTATCAGTATTTTCGTGTATTTAATTGTACTTGGCTCTCTGTACGCTCCACTCCTCCTCTGCCATTGTCAATAAATAATAAACGACCACGTGTCGCCGGTTCACGTTCAGTCTCAGGTCAACCCTCTGAGCGGACGGACGTACGCGCGTTTGCTCCGTGATTTCTCGCTCTCGTCGTATTCCTCGCGAAATCGCAACCTCTCATCGATTGGCGATTTCACTTCGCGCACCGGGATTTACCCACACTTCGGATAAAGACACATCAAACCACATTTTGCGATCGGCCCGATTATTTTTTCTGAAGTGAGAAAATACCTACGAATCGGTCTGGTTTTTTTTTTGCCGGCGTCAAAAGTTAAGTGCTGCGAAGTGGTTGTATTATTGTAAAGGAAATCTTCATTTTTTTCTTGTGGAAAACTGTTGCTTCTCTGTGAATAGGGTGAGTTACTTTCTGTATATTATTTGGTAAAGTTTTGTTTGTTGATTTTCCTCTGTATTTTCACATCTCTTCAAAAAACATATACATTGATAATAGTTTTATATTTTAATATTTTTTTCTGATGCATATGATTTGGTGATTATTGGTTCTGTTTCAATGTTGAATTAAAATCGTTATCTCGGGGGTGGTCCGCACTACCTTCTTCAATCAATTTTTTTTTGCACTGACGTGCAAATTTCTATTTAACTACCTACTGAGTTTTTTTTTAAAGTAATGAAGTTGAGGTATGATATCGATGAAGATTATGTCAGTTGGTAGAGTAGTTGTCCCGGTAAGACAGAGGTTCTGGGTTCGATTCCCAGATGCGACTGATACCTTTTTATTTTCCGTGTTTTTTTTCGGTTTCGTGCATAAGAATGTTTTTACCGTTAGATAAATAATTTATATCAAATTTTAATATCACTCCACCATTCGTGTGTTTATAAGTAATATTTAAAAAAAAAAATTCTTCCATTCTTATTTTATTTTTTCTGTTTTTGTTAAAACATGTATTTTTTGTTGTTAGGAACGCATTAAACCCGAGACATTAAATAACCTGAAGTACAATTTAATTACAAAACATAATCTAAATAATAATTGTGGCATTCTGATAAATACATACATTGTAATTGTAAAAGTGAAGAAGACCGTAATTTATTGCTATTTCAATAGACTGGTTACATATATCATACAGGGTGTCCAGTAAATAGTGGGTAGTACCTTTCAATTATGGATGGAGAACCCCAAGACCGTTTTGTTAGAAGACGTGCAAAAAAAATACTCTTACAGCATAATCCTTAGTTTTAATGGTTTGCACGCGTATGACGTGAAATGGATATAGTTGATATTTATTTTAAATTTCATGAACAGTTCCCTATTTAATGAACTTCCCTATTCCCTTTTATTAGCTGATTTTTAATGAAAATTAATTCTATGACAATATCTAATTATCCAAAATAGTGGTAACAATTTAAAGTTTTTTTTTTTAAATTTAATAATTACTATCAGTCTATAATTGATCTCGAAATCGAGTTCGTATAATAATTATGCAGGAAAAAACACCTGCATTCAAAATTAAAATTAATTTGGAAACGCCATTGATTACCATCCCAGTGAACTTTTCTCAAATTTAAACAATATTACATTATAACCCCTATGGAGAGAAACTTTACAGTTAATCATTAAAATAACCGTCAATTTACTCAGAAAGTAATAAGAGCATCGGTAATAAAAAGAAAACACTATGAGTTTCATTACAAGTACCTATGTGGAAATAATACGAACAGATCACCTGTAAGTGGATTCACCATAGTTTGATGATGCCTATGGAAGGCGAAACAGCTGTCACGCGTAATAATAAGTACCTAGCAGGACTTTTTTTGTAAGTAAACTGTTTTTAAACTGAATAATATTATAATTTAAAAAATAAAACAGTAACTTTGTTTTACATCACTTTTAAATATAATGTCACATCACCAAGTTACCGCTTCATATAAAAATAAATGAATAATATTAGTTATTATTAATTTTAAATGCTTTAAATTAACATGGAGTTCTATAAATTAAACTTGAAAACTGCAATGAATGAAACGATTATTATTTCTTTTTTCAATTTGGATGAGTGTTTCAGGCTAATAATTATTGTTTATAAAAATAATTGAAGCGATTATTATTTACTTATTACTATTTACATAATTTTATTTACTTATTAATATTTACATCATTTTATTTACTTATTACTATTTACATCATTTTATTTACTTATTATTATTTATCGTTTCACTAAAATTGTAAAGCCGCTATCTCAACACAGGACTGTCCTAGTGAGATGAGTGGCTAATGTTTTTGTTTTGTTTGTAAATTTAACAATACATACGTAAAATAAATAAATAAATTATAGTAATAATCATTGTTCCTAAAAATAGCATGTGTGATACGCAGTGGCGGCTCGTAACTTGAGTGAGCTAGAGTGCAAAGATTGAAAATAACGTCGTATTTTTCAATAGCACTCTATAGCTCACTCAAAAGTCACGAGCCGCCACTGTGTGATACCATTTTAGAATCTGTATTGAGCGAGCAATTTTCAAGCCAATTGGCTACCCGATACTTCATACAAATAATGTACTCCACGAGAGCTTCAACTTAGGGGAAAAATTTGATCAAAACACAAATTTAAAGATTAGGTCTAAAAAAAACTACACCAGTAACGCAATAGTAATACTATTCTAAAAAATTGCTGAGATAATTTGTTACCATGGCATCGAAGAGAGGTGTCAATTTAAGTAGAAACAATTTGAAAACCGTGGGACTTTTACTAAACATGATATTCCATTTTTGGAACGGCCTTGGGGTCCCTCATCCGCAGTTGAAAAGTTATAACACTGCTTGCCGGACACTCTGTATAATGTGGTGGCAATGATGAATAACATTTACGCATTTGTAATCAAAATCACACCACCGTGAAGTAGGCGTACTAAACCTGGGCCAATACATTTTGCCTGTTTTTTTTTTTATTTCTGAGAACTTTACTTAGTTACTGCACTCAATTTTACGTTGCAATTAAAAATTGTGACCACTATGAAAGGGTACACAGATTCTATAATAGCAGATGAACAACTGCTGACCCTGCATATGGTATTCTCCACTATTGTATTCTTTAGTGTGGATCCCCTTATATGCCAGAAAAAATAACTCTTGACTCTGCAAAAATGAAACACATTGTTTATTGTCTTGGTTCTGTTATGGTCACACGCCAAACAAAACAGCTAACGCCATCGCCAAAATCATTCGCCTAATCTGTTGATGACATTTCGCATACACTTTCCTACATAGGTATATATTTTTATTTACGACTAGCTGATGTGTATGTGGGATTTAAAAAAAAAATTATGAAGTTGTGAATTATTGCTTGTCGTTTGGGTGCCATAATTGATTTGACAGTGAAAGTGATGCCTTGTGACGAATATTACTATCTCATAATAAACAAAGAAACATTATAATGTCTTCAAATGATTGATAACTTTGTGGCATCATTATTAATTATATAATTGAAAATACACTTTGTATATACCACTTTACTTAAAATATATAAATATTTCTACATGTTTCGATAGCAATGCTATCATCTTCAGGAATAAAATAAAATTATTTATTCCTGAAGATGATAGCATTGCTATCGAAACATGTAGAAATATTTATATATTTTAAGTAAAGTGGTATATACAAAGTGTATTTTCAATTATATAAAGAAACATTAATTTGCAAAATTTATGCATATTAGCTAATATAGATTAAATAAAAAAGTCTGTTGTCAGTAATTAAGTATGATAAATATATTATAGGTAGGTACTTTATCGCTTGTCCTAAAGTTCACGCTCAGACATAGATAGGTACCTTCGCGCTACGGAAATTGTGGTCAAATATTTCACGCATGCATTAATTCTATTTTTAAAAATATGCATTTGTCAACCTACATACTTAAAAATCAAACCCACCTAAATCTCAAGGCCGGGACACTGAATCAAATCAGCCTCTAATTATATGCGAATCTCCTAAATTATTAATATTTTTTAAACGTTATTTTTTTATTTAATAAAACGTTTTAAAATACTTAAAAAATACATATTAGGAAAATAAAAAGCTTTTGTTGTATCTTAAGAATAGGCTTATTTGATTTAGCGTCCCGGCATTGAGATTTAGGTGGTTTCATTTTAAAGTAGTCCGTGTAAATGAAACTCGATTTTTGGAAGTCCACGCAAATGTCTTCCTTAGTGAAGTTCGAAAGTTATGAAAAAGTCTATCAAATTCGAATGTTTTGAAATTATAATTGGTTATACAAATGCTGTTCACGCCATAATATACCCTATTGCAGACCGAGATGTGGGAGCACGCGAGTAAAAATTTAACAATTTGAAAAATAACTCCTCCGATAAAATTAGAGTATTAATATATAGATTTTCTCTGTAACTTACATTCGTTCGTTTTCGCTACATTTGAAGGACGAACTGCTGTCTCCAGATTTATTTAACTTCAATTTGTTCAAATAAAATTTTCCTTTGTCCTAAAATCCCAACGGCTGAATCAACAAGTCGACATGTCAGTTGTCTCGAAGTTTTACGACTCAATATCAACCGTTTGGTTTACAAAAAACAAGTATCATTCATGGAAACATTTCGATTGATTACGTATTGACACAAAATGTACTATAAGTTGCAAAGGTTTCTGTTTTACGTGTCATTGCTTGGTTTAGGGCCCAGGATTCCTTATAGTAAACTGTAAACTGATAAACAACCTTTCTGATTCTTGTTTTTTGTCTTAGATCACGGTTAGGGAAAAAATATTGAACAGTTGTATTATATAGATACATCCATCTAGATAGCTCTGCCATCGTCGCCACTTTTAAATTTCATGTATCGATGAGGAACACAAAATAAAATCTATTTTTTTTCTGCAACACGTATACTGCCAACTATCAGTCACACTCACTAACCAATAGGATGCATGATCTGGTCAACAAGTTTGGAGGTATTGTTGATATATTTGCTGACTCCATTTATAAAATAAAGCGACATCTATACTAGCACATTGGTGAATCGTACAATTAATTATTGTAGCGTGAATTATGTAACTTTAATGATTTGTGTTATAATATTGTTTTTGTGTAGTGTTCGTGTACTTGTGATGTTTTTTTATAAATGGTGTGTTCGTGTGTATAAGTCTATTTTGTATTTTGTAGATTAATTTTAGTTTTCTATTTTATGTTACTGTTAAACTTTTAAAAATGTTGTAATAATACTGTATGGTTTAAAACTTTATGTACTATATGTCTAATTTTCGATAGCTCATTAGATGTTATAAAAATCCATGCAAAAGACCAGATGGGTGTATAATCAAATAAATAAATTAATATAAACTTCTTAATTTTTATTATTAAAACAATATACTCGTAGATAAATATTCTCGGGTTACTAATAACGTTGATGTATTTTAACTTCTACTACCATCACAATTATTGGAAAATATTGGTTGTACAATGATGGAGGACTTAGCTAGTAGCTGATTGAATCCACGATGCCACAGTTGGAACTCGACGTTTTGAACCAATCGACCATTCAAATTCGAATAATAAAAGTATTATTTTTATCCGTCTGTATTCAACCTTCCGGATTTTCTCAACTGTTCATAGTAGAGGAGGGCGTTTCAGTTTATTTGTCAAAATAACCTAAACCGTTTCGGTTTCTCAAAATAATCAGTTACTCGAAACTGTTATATAAAATAATATAAAAAAACTTTATGTTTTATTCGTATTAATATACCTAACTACGTTTTTAGTTTATTGCAATCATTGCATTCTTAAAGGTACCCATTCATACCCGTAACATGAAAGTCGTAAGTAAATTATATATTAAAGGGTATTATAAAAACCATTTTAAAAGTTCCCACAAGAACGCCTAACAAAAGAAATTTCCAAATCTTTTGCAGTACCTAACATCCAAAATATCTATGCCAAGAATGTTTTAATCAAACATTTCAAAAAAAAAAAACTTAATTTTCACCACACAAGAACAAACCAAAATGACATAATGAATATTCCTAAATTAAAACTGCTTTTGGACAAAGGAATTATAAATATCTCTCCACTAAGCTATATAATTCAGTTACACCGGCCATTAAAAAGGAAACACAAAAGGCAAATGTTTTCAAAAATCAAATTAAAACCTGGCTCAAAGAAATTACAAATAGGAGTTATCCAGCATCTTCAAAAGAACTTCGTAGGAACTTAAAAACCAGTTTTTAAGTAAAACCTAGTCCGCCTCAGCACATGAACCCCTAGTGAGGAGGACATTACAAATTGTCTTATTAGCTTTGTAAAATTTTATTAACTAAATGAAAAAATATGTATTGAAACTAAATTTAAAAAAAATAACCATTATATCTAATATAAGAATGTATGTACAAATAAACAAATTTAAAGAATTAAAACATATCAAAGTGCAACTTTTCTCGGTGAACGGTTTCGGCGAGAGCGTTTCACGAGAAAGCGTTTCGTCGCAACGGTCAGTGACGGGGTTTGGCGAAAACCGTTTCTTTAGATTAGTTTCCGACGGGTATAGTAGTTTACTCAATTTAGTGTTGCAGAGAGCAGTTTTAAACGTTTCATGCGGAATTCTCAGATTAATTGTGCTCTATTGGAATCGTTTCGTGCAGGTGTATTGCGGGCGTTGTTACGCGTTTTCTTTAAACGGCTACCCCAAAAACAACGAAACTGTTGCAATTGTTTCCAAACTTAAATGATTACAAAAAAAGCTCTTCATAATAGTTCCACCATAAGAATGATATTGTTGGTCAGTGAGTTCGACCCTATTTGTCCCAATAATTTCGTTAAATCGATCCCTTGGAATAACAAGGTTTCACCTGACACGGTAATTTTATGCGATCATGAGCTCTAAAGTACCTTTCTTTAAATCCCATTATCGCACGATATGATTTTGTTAGATGGATCTTTGTTATTCCAAGGGGTCTAAATATCGAGGCAGTATAACCTCGAGTACTAGATTTACCGTGATGTCCGTGATATTAACTAAATTTGTATCGAAGGTTTCCAACGGAACATGCTTTCCACACTGATTTTCCAATTAATCTATGGTGTTCCGAGGTTTTCCATTTCGTTCTGTCTTCGATACTTAATTATCATCGCTTTTTAATAAGGTTAAATTTGTCAATACAGGTGTTTAATGGGTCCCGTCATTATTTTTTTTATCTTATTTTATCAATTTTTTAAAATTAAAACTTTACCTCGAGGACGCTCATAGATCCTGACTTTAACAATAAAAATTTAACAAATGCTATTTTATTATCATGGGTACTTCTAATTATTGAAAACCTTTTAAACTATTGCACATCTAATATATGTAATTAACTAATATAATGTATAACTAATATACATAAAAAAATGAATGTTATTCTGTTTGTCTGGACTCGATTTTCTCGAAAATTACTTAACCGGTTTCGTTGAAAATAACACAGTTTGTTCTTATTAGTGACGAGAGTAGTTTGAATGAAATCCAATATGTAAAACCTCTGCTGTAACGTTTTAAAATTAATATGAAAAACATTGAACCCGCCATGTTGTGTTGAGGTTAGTCCATAAATATACACTCTGGTTAGCCACAGATTACATATTCAAAAGAAGAATTTTTGTTTCTGTAGAATATTTTCAAAATGGAAAACACAAGTAGGACTTTATAATTTAGATACAATATATTTTGAAAAAATAAATGTTTCGAATGAAATAAAATTTTCAAATGAATGTTTTTTTTATTTCTTTGTTTAGAGATAGTAATAGTCGTCACAAGGAATTACTTTCGCTGTTAAATCAATTGTGGCACCCAAATAGTAAGTAAGAATTCACAACTTCATAAATTAATTTGCAAAAAAACCCTTGCAAGGCCGGGTACACATCATCTAGTAACTAATAATCTGTAACTGCCAACCCATCAACCAACACTGGAAATTAATGTAAGGAATGTAGATAGTAGATTGCGTGTAACTAATCTATTCAATATGACACATCATTAAAAAATCACTTCACCTAATTTTTAATCGAATGAAGTTAATTTTAGAAAACATTGAGTTTAAACCTTTGTTGTTTATACAAATAATATGATTACTTTAAAATAGTGTGGGCATGATGAATTTTTATCATTCTTGTTTTCTATTAATAAATTGAAAAATATATAGATACTAGTTGAAGTGCCCGGCGTTGCCCATGGTCATATACGGTTTATAGTAAAATCTTAATGATGTACTACCCCTACCCCTATCCCCACCCCTAC
This sequence comes from Halesus radiatus, assembly GCA_022606495.2. Taxonomy (NCBI): domain Eukaryota; kingdom Metazoa; phylum Arthropoda; class Insecta; order Trichoptera; family Limnephilidae; genus Halesus; species Halesus radiatus. The sequence continues at coordinate 61,599 of JAHDVE020012351.1, read as the reverse complement.
CCCTACCACCATCCTACCCCTACCCCCAACCCTACCCTACTACCCCCACCCCTACCCCTACCCCTACCCTTACCCCTACCCCCTCCCCTACCCCTACCCCTGCCCCTATCCCTACCCTTACCGCTACCCCAACCCCTATCCCTACCCAGTAATTTTCCTCTTATTTTCAACAACGGGTGGGAATAATTTCATTAAAAAATACCAACATTCTGCTTTAAGGGGTAGGATAGGGGGATGGGTGTGGTTTTAGAAATCTCGTGTAGACAGTGATCTTCCTCTTGTTTCGAAGGTCAAGTGTGAAAATTTTCATCAATCTCGGAATAAACTGTAGTTTTGTTTAGAAAACAACACACATCGCCCGCCCGGGACATCATTCTTTATATAATAGAGAAAGACGATTATTTTATATTTTCATTTATGGGAGGCGGGTGTGGTACCGCCGCCACGGGAAACATTCATTGGATAACCAACACTTCTGCCATAGGTCACCTCAAGTGATTCGCTACGGCAGGTGACTTAGTAGGGGTGCCCGGGTTAATGGGTTGAGGTTTGTCTAACTGCGTGGTGGACTGGATCGGGAAAGGCCGGTTGAAGGAAACTCTCCAGCTCTCTCCAGCTGGACTCTCTCGATCCATCATTGCCTTGCATCGCAGTGGGAGGGATGGATTCATACGTCTGTCACTCCTGGACGCACTGACCCTCAGATTCCCACTCACGACTCATCCCTTTTTCTTTCCCAGAACTTCCTCGCCCTTATTTTCTTAAAAATACCTTCCACAAGCATCCCTAAAGATTGCATAGTCCCTGGGGGAAATTTAGTAAGGGTCCCCTGTGTGGAATATATGTAAAAAAAGATATGCTATATCGTCTTGTCTTTTTTCACATGTTTCTTGCTGAGCCCTCAGTTAATTATGGAAATGACTTTGCGAGGTGAAAATATTTGTGTTGATCAAATTTATTACATATAATCTATTTGAATTACTCCCACTTCCATCATCATAAGCGGAAAATTATCCTTGCGCAATGATGGAAGACTTTCCTGGTAGAGGATTGAACGCGCGACGCCCGGGTGGAAACCCCACGCTCTGGACCGCTATACTTCTAACCACCTTACTAACTTGCTTCGTGATAAGCTCCACAATTAGCGCTCGCTGCTAATTTCGGCACCGGAATTGGTGCATGAATGGTGATTACCCACGCCAATTAGAACTCCACATAAAGATTTATCGGTGACGACAAAAAACGCATTAAAATGAACAATGCATTTGTCTCTGCTAATCGACAATGCAAAAAGGTACTGTCAATGTCATTCAAAGTTTGTGAATCTGTCAACATTGATAGCCGTGTATAATTTACTTCTATAGGTCGCCCATTTACCTATTAACTAAAAGTAATTGCTTTGTTATTCTTAAAAATAATACTTGTTATAATGTGTATAACCTGTCAACATTGAACACTTATTTTAATACCTACCTACTTAGTAATTTAAAAAATATGTATTTTTGAATATACGAGTGTATTGTCGTCACCGTTCGGGCAAAAGTACTTCTGAAACCCTGTCACCGACCCTGAAAAAAGCAGTTTTGAGTTGATTATGTCACCCGAAGCGCGATACCATGTTCTTTAACCGTTTTAGTGCTATGCTTATTTTGCAAGTATGTATATAAATTCCTACAGATATTCTGTGTTTTTAAATAAAAAAAAGTAAGGTATTCAATAAAAATGCAATAACTTGGAAAAATATCAATCAATTTTAATCTTTTTTTTTTTAAATTATACAAGTGAAGAATGAATTTTTACAAATATTATAGTTCTAATTAAAATAAACTACACATTTACAACTGCAAAAAATATTAAAAAATACAAAAATACAAGATTATTTCACTTCACAATTGTGTTTCTGAAAATGAATCCGAAGATTCGCTTTCTATTCGCAATCTTTTAATGCGATGTACAATAATCTCACTTCCGTCGTCACTGTCTTAATTTATGGGAACAAAGGTCTCGTCGTCCGTAGTGCCACTGTCATTTGATACATTACGATCATCCGCAATAGAACTAACTTCCGACATAGTGAAAAATATCGATTTACTACAGGGTGTATTTATTTTAACAGGATAAACAATAAATAAAGTTATCAAGACACGCTCCAACCGTAATATACCACGCTCAAATTGAACACGTGCTCTCCCGAGGACGAAAAAAAGCACACTGAAAATTCAGCGCTATAGCGCTGCGTCGCAATTTACGTAACTAATGCTTACAGCGCGATGGCGCTAGGCCGCACTTTAACGGTTAAGATGCAAAAGTACAGACCTGAAAAACTCGCGTTAGCGATAACACGAATTTCGTAACTATATATAATAACGCAGAAATCGCAATTTTCGGTAAATGACCGCGAATTTTCGTATTTTTCACACGATATTCTGGTTTTAAAAAATAAGATTAATATTGTACGATCTAAATATTTCTTTGTCTATGATTTTGACATGCTTGAATAGTCATAAAATTAGACGCAGCTACCTTCGCGTCGAAAATGCTGAGTACTGTTATTTATTTATCAATTTATTAATTTTCTTAAAAAAAACAGCAAAAAACAGCGTGTGAACATTTTTTTACTGAAAAGTTTATAAAAAATCACTTTTTTGCAGAACACCACCGCTTTTCTCAAATATAACGCGATTTTTTTGCAAATAGTAACGCGAACTTAGCTAAAAATAACGCGAAATTTTTAGGTCCCTGCTAATAAGTACCTACTGTGTAAGTAGAAACTAACGTGTTTTGAAAAAAAAATTATGTTTGCATTGGCAACACATAGTGTAATTGAAATAAACTTTTTTAGCGAGATATTGGTAAATTTTAGAAAAACTTCTATGTTTTTGGGCAATTTTTTTCGTTCAAAAAAATCATCTGCTTGTGACAGTGAATATCTTCATACGTTTCCTTTTTTTAAACCCAATTATACTTTTCAGCCTTTATGGACTGCACGCCACTGTTAATTATTATTTATCAAAAAATCATTATTTTTTTTATCTTGGGCAGATATTTTTCCTGTTGATTGCGAGTGCAGTTCAAATCATGTAATGTTGTTCCTGGTTGAAAAAAATGTTAAACTTGCCCGAAAAACAAAATGGACGATCCACCCGTCTGCATGTCTAGACATATCAATTATTTATAATATTTAATAGGACCGTGAAGTATTCTGCTGCGTACAACAACAAAGTTGTATTCGGCTAACTTTTTTGTAACCTATTGTCTGAGGGAATCTTCGGTGCCTTGGCGAAGTTTGTCAGATTGAAGAGTGATAAACAAATGAGCCGCCATCTTTTTTAATGCTTCGCTGACTCGAAAATGTATTTTTTATTTTGGTAAAACAACAACAACGTTGGAAATAGGGGCCATAAGAGCGGCCGTGAGATCGTGGGAACATTTTATTAGGCCATTGTTGTAAAATTGCGTTCTACATAATAAATGCCAAAACGGCAAATTAACAATAAAAAAATATAGTAATTGACTCTCTGTGGTTCCACGTGAATATTAAAAAAAAAATCTACTATTTTTTTTTTTTAATATCAATTAATTATATGGAGTTAGGTATTTATTGATATATAAAGGAAGTTCTACAAATTGAACTTGAAAAAAATACGTATGTACCATAAATTTATTACAAACTTGGGGTTATGGTCCAAAGGGATTGCAAAGTGAATGTAAATTGTAAGCAGAAAATTTCGTAATAAATAATTTAAAGAAGAGAATCTTAGATAGTTTGGCCATTTGTTAGCAGATGGACTGAGAAAGGAGTTCCAGGAGACAATACAACGGTGAAGTAGATGGAAGAAGATTGTGGGAGACGTCCCAATTAGATATAGCACGATGAAGGGACGAAGTTCTTCAAATCTTGCAATACTTCATTTTTAATATAGTGCATAACTTCATTTAAAAAAAAAAAGAAAAACAACTATTCCCGGGTTACGAATAACCTGACAATATTTGAAAATCTCCTACTACCATCACAGTAAGCGGAAGATGTTGCTTGTGTCGTAATGCAGGTTAGACCCAAACGCAATGCCAACTCAGCCACTGAGCGGTCATTGATAGTCCATTCCTCTTGTAATGCTATGGCTTATACGTGCCTGAAAACTTCAGCCGTAGTCATCGTCCTAGCCACGACTTGCTCAAGATAAAACACGGAATGGCAAGAGGAATGGTGCATCGGTTATTGAATAAAATTTCTTAAACAGTAGATATATTTAATTACTCTTTAAATAACCTTCAAACTTTTTTCTATACCCATCTTCCCAAATGTTGAGAATGTTAAAATAAGAAATCTTGTACTGTAAATGGATGAGTTATCTGTCGTACATTAGTTTAAATAAATAAATAAAAATAATAATAAAGAAGTTAAGTGGGGTTATATCAACGGTTTGAAGAACATATGGTAAGAGTACGCAAGAGTCGATTTTAAGGCACATGTGGAAAAGCTAGGGGAGGTGCCAAGACATTGTGTAGCATTCCATCCTCTGCCTTCTCCTGTTGATAAATTTCGTGATGGTTAGTTAGTAATTATGGTGTTTTTAACTATTTTTTTTATCTCGATGCTTCCTAAAACATTGATGAGTTTGTCATTAATTGTGTGTTTGTTTATTTCGTTATTCTTCTTGAGTCGCTTCCTCATTGCTGAAGATCGTGACTCCCACTCCAATCTCCCCGGTATACGAGGCTCCCCCATTCCTCGCGATTCTGCGCTGCGTGAAAAGCTGCGAACACCGACATTCCGGACGCCTGCGAAATTTGGTCACTCCAACACATTGCTGACCTTCCTCTGCTTCTCCTACCTTCCTCTTTGCCAATGACCATGAGCTTCTCCAGGCTAGAGTTCTCGGTTTGGCGAGAAACATATCCAAAGAATCTGATAATACCCTGTAGGCAGACAGTAATTGTGGATGCCAAGCTATTCCAGAATTGATGTACATATATAGTATGTGCGCCTGGCTGTCCATGGAATCCTGAGCATTTTCCTCCAGCACCACATTTTGAGGGCGTCATGTTTCCACACCGTTAAGAAATATAGGGAAAATCAGCGCCTGGACGAGTCTCATCTTGATGGTCTTGATTGTGCCTCTGCCACTCCATATCTTTTGCATTTCGCTCATGGCATCTTGAATTATTTAAATCCTTTTTTTCACGTTTGTTTCACAACCTTCTTTGTTGCAAAACTTATAGACGAGCCTAGATATATGAGGTTGTTCACTGTTTTTAAGCCTGTGAGAAGATTTGTTCTTAGAAAAACAGAAAGTTTTCATCCGACCCTCAATTAATTGATTTAAAACACCTAAATCAACATGAAGTACAAAATTTATATAAAGTTTCACTGTACGTTCAACTCTATTTCCAAGGTATCATATCTCAGTCCGCGCGAATAAATTAACTTATTTTGATTAGAGCGGAAATGGCCTGATATCCAACACTTCCTCTGACTTGCCTGCTAAAAACACCATACCACGTAGGCAGTGGCTCGGCTGGTCCTGTGAGCCATGGGGCATGTCTCACGGACCGTGAACCATGGGCCATGCAGAATGCAGCCTTGTCCCGATCTGACGTGGCGTCTCACCGGCCACCTGGCAGCTGGGCGCCGGCCCGTGAAGGTCGGGTAGTTGAAGGTCTCTGAGTCCAACAGGTTTGAGGCGCAAGACTAATGGTGTAAAAGCAAACCACTTTGTGTAAAATTTCATTTGGTGTAAAATTACGTTTTGGTGAGGCAACTACACGTACACCTTGCATTTTAAAAAATATTTATCTCATTATATTATGTGTCAAGACCAGTTGCAGTTTTCTCTAATAATCGTTTGTGCGGTGAACTTCCAAAGAAAAACTATGGCGAACAAGATTCGATTATAATATTACTACAGTTTCAACAGCCCACCACTACTCCATAGTATTTGCCGGTACAAGTATCTAAACAGCGTGCCATAACTACATAATTTTAAAAAAATACACCAATAGGAACACAGCGTAACCCGAACTCCAGAACGCACATATGGAGCCAAAAAACCTATGGGATATTTCATACAACATAAATACGCTTTCGAAAGGTGCCGGAACGTGCGTCAGAACAAAAAAATGCTATTTCAGTGCTCAGCGATACGGCAAGTGTTTTTGTGGGAATGCTATTAATATTGTTTTAGGATTTAAAAGTTTTTTCCATTTATTATTTTTAAACAATTATTTCATGGTGGAATTCTATTTTCATATGATTTTTAAAGATTAAAACCTTTAAAAGTTTTTTTTATATAAAAAGTCGAATTAGGAGTTTTTTCTTTGTAAGAAATATATATTCTTTAAATTGTTATCCGCCTTTCTAGTTATTTATCTGGCAAAATAAAACCTGTCACAAATATGGCATAAAAGAATATCATTTAATTATTATACCTACCTCTCCACACCAACTTTTGAAATGAAGCGACTCCATAATGTATAGGTAATATTCGATGAAGAAGAAAAGCCGTTGACCGAATTTTTTTCCTTTTTTAAATCGCTAATGTTGAACTCCCACTGATTTAGACCACGAACCGCCATTGGGGATAATAAAGTCATAAAATATTTTATGTGAATAACATATTGAAAGACAATAATATCTTTGATAGTAAATTTTATAACGTGTCCCTTTTGTACACAGTTTCAGAGTGTGGTAATTATAATGTTATTATTTTAGTACGTGATAAAAAAAATTCGTGACTCGACATTAAAATGATAACAGGACAAAATACATGTAACGGAAATGCATGAATTAGAGCAACTGACGGTTTCCCCTAAAGTGCGTTTGTGCAGTGAACTCTCATAAAAACAATAAGATAATATGACAAACTTGTATTATAATTTTACAATACTTTAAACAGCGCGATATTCAAATTCCGTGCTAAAAACAAACACGCGTCCATATTAATACTGCTCGAAAGCGAGTCCGAAAAGAATTCCATACGTGCCATATGATTTCAGCACCTATGAAACTTTCTGTTCTAAGAAATAGTTCATACAACTGTGGAAGCGTGCAAACTTTGCAATTTTGTTATCTGTCCGGGTGCACAGCGACTTTGGGATTCGTTAATACTATATTTATACAGAATTGTATTTTGCAAGAATTAATAGATTTTTTTATAATTTCTTCAAAATATCGGTATTCACTTTGTGACGTCATTAGTAATAAATAAGTTAAAAACACACTTTGTTTTCACCACTTTATAAATATACATAAATATCTACACGTTTCGAAAGCGATGCTTTCTTCATCAGGAATATATGAATACTAAAACAATATTACTGATGAAGATAGGATCACTTTCGAAACATGTAGATATCTATGTATATTTATAAAGTGGTGAAAACAAAGTGTATTTTTAATTAATTTATTAATAGATTTTTTCTTTAATTACCGTATTTTAAGTTGTTATTAAAATAATTTAATTACTTAAGTGTTACTTTTTATACATAATAAATAATCGGTTTCTTGCATAAATTGCGATTTTCGTATTTAAAACCTTTTTTATAACCTACGATATTATATTCATTAGCTACAGACCTTTAATGAATCGTCAACTTGCATCTTGTTGCTAGGTCGCTAATCTCTGGTGCAGTGATATGATTAAATTCCTCTGGGTCTAGGGACTAATATATAATAATTATGGAATAGACCAACATAGGATTTAAAGACGATTTTTTTCTCTTTTTTTTTTAACATCCGATTGAACTTTCAAATGAGATAGGACACGAACCGTCACTGATTGGAACAATCGCCCAGTTGGCAGAAGTTTCAGTTCAGTTAAAATCCTTACATTCGGCATAGATATATTATAAAGTTAGATGAGACACGTAGCGAAAAAATGGTTCCACTTAGTTGGATGTTGTGAACATCCAACTCTATACCACCACTTTAGTCGCCCTACACCCATCGATCGCGGTTGGCTATTATTACATATCGAAATGCCCTTGAGCCGTGTGTTGCATAACTGCAATAACAATTCCGAAAAGTTTTAAATTGCCGTCGGAACTACTTTCCACAGGAAACTGCATTTCATCCCGACCGAACATTTGTAACAGCTCTTTAATATTCGGCAATTTACTCTCTTGTCGTGTGTTTTGATAATATATTTAATTTAAAGATGGGTACTTAACATTTTATTTTGAATTCGATAGTTTTTGTGTTAATGTGGCAATAATGAATTAATGGAATACATTCTTGTTTCCGTTTATTAAGATAGGGGAATCGAAATCGGAGAGTTGAGGCTTGAATAATGTGTTGTTGTTTTCTTGTTTTAACCTAGTATATACTCGCATAAAACTGTTATCACGCGTACATATTATAGTAGTAACAAAATGAGAGCGCTGCGATTGTTTAAAACGTTTTAAATGACAACATCAAGATTTTATTTTTATTTTTATTGTATAATATTAATTATATACAGTGGGAACTTATACACGCTAAGCCACTTCAAGTAGCTTGTCAGCGGGAGTTTATTTCAACAATATGATATAATACAACAATAAATTACAATCATCATACAAATGTAGGGCAAAATTATTATATTTAGGCGCATGCATGTTGTGATCAACATATTAAAAAGAAAAAATAATGGAAAAGGCATTACAGTTTTGTTATTGAGATACCAGAGTCCAATTTTATAACACCGATTTAAATTATAAAAATGTCAATATCATAAAAAATATCAAAATCATAAAAGTACCAATATTATAAAAATATCAATATTATAAAAACATCAATATTTAAAAAAAATCAACATTATAAAATTACCAATATTATAAAAATATCAATATTATAAAAATACGAATATTATAAAAATACCAACATTGTAAAAAATATCAGTATAATAGAAATATCAACATTGTAAAAACATTAATATTACAAAAATGTAAATATTACGTAAATATCAGAAATATCAAAGCATCTGTAAGTATTAAATAAATTGAGAAATAAAATAAAAAATATATATACATATACATATATACATAAAACAACAGTACAGGTTGGTTACAATGAGGATAGACTTAAATATAATAGTAACACCGTAACAGTAAATACACCAGATATCGAGGAGCTATACAACCAAGGAGATCGTCATATTTGTTACCATCAATACACAAGGTTACTTTCCAAAAGCCTGCACTTTAACATCAGTGAGAATTTAATCATAGGGCAATTGTTTTTAAATTCATACGGCAATCTGTTAAATATAAACGGTACAATGTATTCAAGGGTTCGTTGACCATATTTATTTTGAAATATTGGGACTATCATTCCTATATTTTGTGTGAAACGTGTATTGTGTACATGATCCACCATTGCTCATAGGATGATTATTCTAAGTTAAAAAAAAAACTCAATTTTCCAAGTTCATGTTTTTCACTTTCACCAAACTGTTTCCAGATATTAGTGACACATCCCGATGAGAGATGATTCTACATCACATTTTAAGACAATTTTATGTTTGAACTTTTTTTTATTATTTACCGCCTTGCAAGGAAATAACATGGAAAGGCGATTTTTGTATTTCCGAAATTTATGGATCGATATAACCACGTATTAGATGTTTGATAAATAAATTAAAAACATATCAAATTCACAGATCAGAAATATAAATAAAAAACGAAAAAAAAAACAAAATTTCAAACACATATTAGTTTGGTATTTTTATAGTTATGAAAAAATATAGTTCCACTTTACCGTCTACATTTTATTGCCAAGCTATAACAATTTTCTTGCAATTTTTTTTTTAATGTTTTAATTTTAGCGATTACTTACTATCTTGCGATATCAGAGTACCGGTAACTTAATATTCAAGGATGGCCACTCAGTGACACATTCCTTCGCAGACAGCGTGGGAGCTGACTGATATCGGTGAAACCTCTCGTGCCGCTGCCTGTGCGCCTATTTGGCTTTGAAATTGCGCCCGAGTCCCACTAAAATATTCATACTAACAAGGCAGGCGACCCGTCCTTGGGAGAACGTATTCTGATTTCAAATTAACGAAAATGTTTCCATTTACTAAAAATATAATAGCGATCGAACATTGATATAATGAACACTACATTGTACAATGCGATACCAAAGTGTACACAGTGTGTCTGCCCCTATATGAACAAGTCAAAGTTTATACTTTGACGTCTACATGGGCTTATATTTCTCTCTCGGTAGCAAGTTTTGATGTCTCAGTAGGTTTTCGGATTCGGAAACCTTTGTCGGTTTGGAGGTTGCTAAAATCTTCCACCCTTTAAGGCGGTATTGTTGTCTAGGACGCTATTTTGGTGATGATTTTTTAGATTTAATAGTGTATTTTCACAGTTTTTTTTACTGTCCCAAAATACGAAGAAAAAAATCACTATAACGATGGTATTTTTATGTTTACGGATAAATTTTCCATAAGGATTTAAATGTGCCATTTTTGATTTGTCACCAAAACGATATGTTGATGTCACGCCGACCAACGTCGGTGACAACCGTCTTATCAGCTAGCAGCGTTTTCTACGTCATAGTGACGTTTTAGCCAGTTCGAATCGTTTCGGAATGTGCGGTTTGAGATCGGTTTAAAAATCAATAATTATGAATGAAAATATTAAAATTATACCTTTTTTGTACGATGATCAGAATCAGGAAAATAAACTTTTGAAACTTCCACACATTTTTATGGGTACATTCGTAGTTTGTGAAAATACCCTACTAATATATCAAAACCATTTTATGGGTACCTATTCATAGTTTGTGAAAATAAACTAATAATATATCAAAACCATTTTTAAGGGTACCTGTTCATAGTTTAAAAAATACCCTAACAATATATCAAAACCATTTTATGGGTACCTATTCATATTTTGTGAAAATACCCTAATAATATATCAAAACCATTTTTAACCCTTTGAACCCTATAGGCCGGTAAACCGGCCTGATTTGGCGAGGTAAATACCCTGAAGGCATAATTTTTTTTTGCTAACGGAAGTCTGCAATTATTATGAACTAAAAAAATAGTTTTCTAATTGACAATTGATTATTGATCGAAATTTCGTTTTTAGTCAAATATTATTTTTTGGTCAAAAATTGCTCAGGAGCTCAGGGATATGGTGCTGATACAATAACGAACAATAATGAACGCCTTAGGGTTCAAAGGGTTAAGGGTACCTGTTCATAGTTTGTGAAAATACCCTAATAATACTCGTATATCAAAACCATTCCTATTTTTTTTTAATAAAAAGTGTACATATATTGTAGAAAAGAAAATACATCGGCATAATGTAATTTCCTATTTTTTTAACACAACAGTGTCCGGAAAACTCCCCCTAATGGCAGCCAGTATTCCGGAAGATGCAGGAGTATCTAAAAACAACTATATTTTTAACCTTTCTGTTTTGTGATAGTTGGTATCAGATTCGACACATACATTTATATTTTTCAAAACGGCGGCACGCTAAACATTTTTTAAAAATATTTTTCAATTTTGTAACCTTATTCGAGTTATATAAAGAAAAGTGAAAATGGTATAGATTCAATTCTGCTACCAGCATTAAAAAAACAGTTTACTGAAGGCAAATACCAAATCTGAGCTCAATCGGCTAATTGGTTATCTACATATCGTGGTTGTCAATTTGTAAACCCAGTTTTGAGTGTTTGTTCCATTTGCTGAGGTTTAAATTAAATTATTAATACTTCAATTCACTGGTAATTCATTCATCAGTCAGGCCAGGGCCATAAACAGCTTCTTCCTCTCTCTTGTAAAATTGATTATGGTCAGATTGGTCTTCTCTCATTTAGTCGTTGCCTCTTGTTTCATTTACGTTCTTGTTATGTGTTTTCTCCTCATTACTTCTCGGCTACTCGCGCAGCTGCGTCTCGGCCGCGTCCCCCGGTCATACTTCGTATAAATTCTATAACTCGGCTAATTTTATGAATATCATTATTCGGTCTGGACTTACTATTTCAGTGATTCCGACATCTTTCGTTAGGTGCGTATCTCGTATATTACATATCAATGCATTCGCAGGTAGCCAAATGTCTGCCATCTGCTTTGGAAATACAAAATATACATTTGCGTGCCGGCCTATCAAATGTTTGATTTATGATCATTCGTCGAATTAGTATCTGAAATCAGAGATCACGAAAGACTTTATTTCTATCAGATCAAAAAAAGTGTTCACGATAACACCATCAGTGTTTCGTATTTCTGTCTGGGAGGTCTTATCCACGAGACTTCGCCGGTATGACAGTCGTTACTACAATGCTCGCAGTGTGCACAAGATTGGGAAGGAATTTTGCAATCTAAAGATTGCTTTGATTAATCGTACAAGCGTACGAAATTAATTGAACTCTATTGTGTTTTGGAGACAGAGCTTTTGATTTCATTGTCTCCAACCCGGCATTTATTCTTTTATCTTTCCGTGTACGATTGTACATTATAGTAAGTAATATAGGTAGCTTAAAAAAGATCCAAATAATTCAGAATAGAAGAGCATTGAGTCACGTGGTTTCATGTTTCGTTCAGGTTATGTTAATATTATCTTCTTCAATGATTTAATATATATATATTTTTTAATAATTTCTTCAAAATATTGGTATTCACTTTGTGGCGTTATTATTAATATATACATATCAACATGTTTCGAAAGCGATGCTTTCCTCATCAGGTATATATTATTATGTATTCTATACATTCCTGGTGAGGAAAGCATCGCTTTCGAATCATATTGATATGTTTATATTAATAAAATGGTGAATACAAAGTAAATTTTAATTCTTTTTTTTTTATTTAATTAATATTTTTTTATTTCATATGTTACCCACTTCACTAGAAAATTTCTGTTCTCAGACGGGATCCATTTTTAATACATTTTTAAAACCGGTTTCGCCGTGATACGGATACTGGCGCCTACGATCGGGGGTTAAATACGTTGAGTCTTTTTTTTAATAATAACATTGAGTCATTGTTAACTACTTAAACCGGTTCAGTTGAAAACAAACAGATAGCGGCGGGTCTGACGATTGCTGCAAAATATAGTTTTATTCTCGTATTATTTTAATGTAGTTATTGTTTAAATATTAGGTTATTCACTTCAGAAATTTCCTCATTGTTCATAAAATTTAAGTACACGCTCGTGCAAAGAGTTCAGCTTATAGGATTTCCCGATTCTTTCGGCCAATATAGGTAATTATTTTGAAAAAGATTTGTCTACAATTTTGAGTCAAATAAATGAAACATAAACGTATTATAAACCTAAAAGTAAATAACAACACATAACCTCAAAATAGAATAAATCGAATTTGATTGTATCTTTTATATGTTTGATGCTTTAAAAAACATGCAGTTTCACTCCGGGGAAATCACAAATTAAAATTTTTGGCTAAAAAATGTTATTAAGGCACAACAATTTGCATGGAAAAATTACGCAACAAGTGTTTGGTCTATAGGCATTTATTTACATTTAATTTATTAATTTATTTATTTAACTTAAAATAGAACATATGCACACTGGTTACATGTATTCTAATATGAACATAATATCTACATATAATTAAGAAATACAAATCAAAATTTAAAAATATTACGCTTTACACATTTCGTCACTTCAGTCTTAAATTTCAAAACATTTTCCTATTCTTTTATATTTGCCGGTATTTCTTTGTAGATCTTCATGGCTCTATATAGTAATGAGTTTTCCGATTTTGTTTTCTTTCGAAAGGGATGTCTTATTTCATTTCCTCTTCTTGTAGAGTGGTTATGTCTTTATTGATGTTTACTTATTTTATTTCCTCTTCTTGTAGAGTGGTTATGTCTTTGTTAATGTTTACTTATTTTATTTCCTCTTCTTGTAGAGTGGTTATGTCTTTGTTGATGTTTACTTATTTTATTTCCTCTTCTTGTAGAGTGGTTATGTCTTTGTTGATGTTTACTTATTTTATTTCCTCTTCTTGTAGAGTGGTTATGTCTTTGTTGATGTTTACTTATTTTATTTCCTCTTCTTGTAGAGTGGTTATGTCTTTGTTGATGTTTATTATTTTTTCTCTAGAATTCAGAATGTTGTTGGCCGTTAAACAATTTAAAGAGAAAAACTCTTACATTTTATTTATTTTTTTATAACTTATTGAAGTTTATAAACCTCATTGTAATATTTAATCATTGAAGAAGATAATATTAACACATCCCAAATGAACCACGAAACCGAAAAAAAATAACATAGGATAGCAGCCAATAATATGGGATTTATAAAAATGGAGGATAATATTAACAAATCTTGAACTTGAAGAATGATATCGGTGTAAATGGCGTAAATTGGACTGGTCTCATTAGCTAAGTTGGTTAAGCGGTTACCCCGGATAGGTAGAAGTTCTGGGTTCGAGTCCCAGATGCGACTGAAATCTTTTTAATTTCTCTTGTTTTTTCGGTTTCGTGGTTCATTTGGGATGTGTTAATATTGTCTTCTTCAATAATATTACATTTAAGTATATAATTTGCTTAAAAGACAGTATGTTTAGATTCCTTCGTATTTTTTTTAAACTTCGGAATATTTGTTTTGTCTTAATTATTCACACTGCTTTGTTTTGCAAAACTGTTAGTTTTCTAAAATCCTCCTCTTTTGCCAAAAACAAAATACCGCTCCAATAAATAATATCAAGAACAATTATGGCATTTATACGCAATGTCGAGAGGTGGAAGTGTAATTTGGCAGTTAATTTTGCCGTGTGTCTGAAATGCCAAATATTGTTTTGAGGTTAATTAAAAAAAAAATGTTACTCTTTTTTTTATTTCTTATAAATTATATTTCAAGTATTTAACTTCTTTTTTTTTCTTAATTTATGGGTATTCTTGGTCGTGTCTACCTCATCAGAAAGGAGGATTTCTTGTGTCTGATAAGGAAGATAACGGATAACAGTTTTCATTAAAAAAAAACATGGATAAATATCGAGACCAATATTATTTTGGAAATACGTTTTTAACCAATCGTCGCAATCCTTTTTTTATTTTATTGCGATTAATACGATTTTTAATTAAATAACCGGTCAGGTAAAAAATAAACAAGTGGAAGATGGTTACAAATGTTTTTTTAATCAAAAAAATATTATTAAAATGGAATACCCCCAAGAATTGACTGTTTAAAAATTAGATATAATTAATTTGTTGCGATTCATAGAAACAAATAAGAATGTGTGTGGGAAGTAAATAACATGTTGTTTATGCCAACCTCTTCTCCTAAATGCTTTCATTATCTTTTTTGCCTTTCAAAAGTTTCGGTGCTCTTTCAATATGGAGATCTGACCTTGCAGGAACTTGAATTTCGTGACCTTGGAGTTTAGATCGCGCATCCTTAGCTTGCTACTTGCCATTCTTAAGTTTTTTCCCGGTAAAGTCTTGACGATACAAATATATCCCTGGTAATGTTTTGATGCATATATTTTTCCCTAGTAACGTCTTGACGATAAAAAATATATCCCTGGTAAAGTTTTGATGCTTATATTTTTACTTATTTTTCCCTAGTAAAGTCTTGACGATACAAATATATCCCTGGTAATGTTTTGATGCATATATTTTTCCCTAGTAACGTCTTGACGATAAAAAAATATATCCCTGGTAAAGTTTTTATGCTTATATTTTTACCTATTTTTCCCTACTAAAGTCTTGACGATACAAATATATCCCTGGTAATGTTTTGATGCATATATTTTTCCCTAGTAACGTCTTGACGATAAAAAATATATCCCTGGTAAAGTTTTTATCCTTATATTTCTACTTATTTTTCCCTAGTAAAGTCTTGACGATACAAATATATCCCTGGTAAAGTTTTGATGCTTATGTTTTTACTTATTTTTCCCTAGTAAAGTCTTGACGATACAAATATATCCCTGGTAAATTTTTTATGTTTATATTTTTCTTATTTTTCCCTAGTAAAGCCTTGACGATGTAAAATATATCCCTGGTAAAGTTTTGATGCTCATGTTTTTACATATTTTTTCCCCAGTCTTGACAGTAAAAATATATCTAGAAGGGCAAATAAGTGTGTATAGGATTAAGGTAAAAGGGACATGATTGTAGGGACGAGAGTTAGAGCACCAGTATAATATTATCGGTGAAAACATTCGCCCGATGTTAAGGGCACATTTGTACACTAAAACTATTTATAATAAATAAAATCCTCAATTGAGAATTCTTAAATTATTTGTTTCCATCCTGTGTCAGCAAAAAATCTAGCAAATAATCAAATAGTTACTAAAACATACTTAATACTCGAACCGTAAAATTCACCGTGTTAGCAAAATTGTAATAATTTTACAAGTATTTCACAATCTAATTGAAACATTGATAGACCAGCATATTTATCATGTACCTAATATAAAACAATGGAAATAGAGTTAAATATTGCTTATCTGTGGTACGTGTTGCCATATATTGTACGTGTGTATTTTCCTTATTATTTCCATTTTTATGGGAAATAACCAAGCCATAAAAACAGAATGATAAGTTGTTATAATTTTGTCATGGCTTTTTAAATGTGACTCATCTTGTTTTTCAGCAGTTGATTTCGATACCATGAGATGATCGCATGCAAATACTAGTCCGATACAACTTCTCGTAGATTGTATCGACTTGGTTTGTAATACTGTAGGTACATATATACATACACATCAGAGGTTCCCAATCTTATGGTCAAGAAAATATTTAACATGTTTTTCGTACTTATCTACTTATATTAAATACATAATTGGTCAATTTTACGTAGCGCAGTTTAGTGATTAAATCCCCCCAAGGCCATTTAACATGGGTTGTTGTCTAAATTGCGTTTTCTAAAAGATGTGTGTGTTTTATTTAATTCGATTTTATTTATTTATTTAGACATACTCGTACACGGTACATTAATACAAATTTTAAGGTTGATTTATTAAATTACAATCTCAACACAGGATTGTCCTAGTGAGATGGGTGGCTAATGTTCTTGTTTTCATAATTAAATTTAAGAATAAATTAATAAATAGCACTTATTACGTGCGTCCATGCAATATGTAATTTTGTCGGGAATAAGAAGGCTCCTTAACTAATGTACGCGAAGGTAATAATAACAAGTAAGCAAGTGTGTGGAGAGAAGATGCATTCTCCAATGTATTAATAAACAAAACAAAATTTCTAGAATACTGACACTTGAAAACATTACTTATTCTTAAGAGGAAACATAGCATCTTGAAGGATTTTAAAATAATTTGTTTGATGTGCTTATAAAAAAATATTTTGCTGTCTAAATAAATAACTAGACTAAATCTTTGCGTTTAGATATAGATTGTAAATGTTTATTGTTCAGGGTATAAGAATACATAATTCTAACTTCAAAATGTTTAAGAACAATACGTTAGAATCACAGTAAGTGCACACACGATCAAGATCGCTTTGTAATTCTGTACAATCGGATAAGAATTGAATGGGTTTAAAAATCTTCATGCCATCTACGTATAACACGAAGTTACTGTTTTGAAAGCGTACATAAATGTCATTTATATAGATATTAAATAAGAGTGATCCGAAATGCGAGCCCTGGGGCACACCTGATAAGATTTCCGTTGAGTGAGATGCGACAATCGTGATTTGGTGCTGATTAATGACATGGGATGTGATCTTTCTATAGAGATCACCATGAATTCCTAGACCTAATAACTTCTTTAATAAAATATAGAGATTAACACAGTCTCTAACTCTGTTTGTATATTTTTTTACTTTAAGTCTTTCTATCATGTCATACATTATAGGTATATTTCTGCTCAATGTAAATGACTTCTGATAGCTTTTTAATATCAGTCTTACAACTGGGGGTAAGACTAAAATAAAATAAATAAAAAAAAACACGTTTTGACTGTGGCGCAAATTTCTTTTCCTTTCAGAATCAAATAATATGGATGTATTTGCTTGGATGACGTCAACAATGTTTACGTCTTCCCTCTCGATTACTGTTTTTTTCTTAAAGCTACGTGGGACGCCAAAACTTTTTATTTGTAAATGAGTCAGACTGTTTTTAATTTGTTAATCTCTGCGTCGCATGATAGTTGTTAATTTTTTGCATAACTTGTCTTTCTGCATTATCGATTTCGATGCTGCAAGACGATCATACACAAATATCTCCTATGCCTTCTCTGGTAGTTTGTATCTTCGCTGCGTATCAGTGTCGTGCGGTTTATCTTTACATATTATGTAAGTCTACATGTTTAATTAGGTACCTAGCGCCAAAACTAGCGCCATTATCCACCTGGGGTGGCGATTCTTCCAACAATTTTTTTAGAAATAAAATATAGTTAGGTTTTTTTAATGTTCACGATATTTCCTATAACTCTTCTCATTGTGTTTCAAAATGCATTGCACTATCCATGTATTTTTTGCTAATATCTAATCAAGTGCACACATGGGATTTCAATGTCAAGATTTTCGAATCTATAGTCTCTTTTATATGCCTGCGATATCTTTAACGCTAGTCAATTTATAATTTCTCACGGTTCGCTAAGGGCTTGACGGCCTCCATGGTCGAGGGGTAAGGCTCTCGACTACGAATCCGAAGGTAGCGGGTTCAAATCCCGGCGTGCGCAAGTAAATTTTATTTAATTAATTTGTGTTGTTTTACAATTCATTCATTAAAAAAATAATATATAGTATATTTGCACACGTTCCAGAGTGGAAGATACCTTCAGTATCGCCCTGGTGAAAGACCACCATTCAGAATTAAAACGTTGCTTGAAATGGCTTTAAGCCGGGTTTGGTGACCAGATCTGAATAGCCAGGTATTTCCGCATCCTCCTCTTCTCCTTCCCTTCCCCAATACCTTCAGCCTCACAACATTCCCCAATTGGGGATGCCATAGTCTCACTGGCTCCAGACGGTTGGGAGCAGTTGGGACTCTTGTGCGGTATTCATATAAAAAAGGGGGCTGTAATACTTCATCGGTGAAATTGTGCTATGACGAGCTTACGAAGAGAACTAACATTAATACGGTGCGAAAAGAATTATCTAAACGTAGACCGCACCTAATCTCCTGGAAGTTCCAAACTCTAAAATTGAATGTTTAAGCAATTTAATCGGCGCTACATCCTCTTAAGTCTTGTCCGCCTCCATGAAACTCTTTCACTCCTGCCGATCTCCTGCTGTTTTCCTCCAGTTCCTCATGTCAAAGCTGCGGTGTTTACCTCCACACCATCCAGCCACCGAATTTTGAACCTCCCAGCACTTACTTATTCGTTCTTAAATTGATAAATAATAAAAAAAATTATATTGGTATTAAATCAAAACTGAACTATACGCCTTTCGGCCACTTTTTTAATCGTTCTTTCACTATTTTTCTTTGTGATATTTTCTTTAGAATGTTGCCGCACGACACTGACATAATATGATATTTTGCACGGGTGTGGGTCAACGGACGGAAGTCGTGTGAATAGTGCGACGCTGTAGTTTATTGGAGAAGGTGGGGGGGTGGTGGGTGGAGGGGAGGGGAGGCTGGCAGCCTACAAGTCACATGGTGGGGCGGATCTGGACCACGTCGTGATGTTTTCGAGAAACCTCTCGACTCGAGTCGCATTTGAGATGTCAACAATGTCACCACGCTACAGGGTGAATAGAATACTGCTCCGATGAACAGTGCTGCGATTCCATTCAAGGCAAAACATTATCTGTCCATATATCCTCAAGTTTAAATATGTTTACTTAAATTAGTAGGAATACGTTGAGATGAACTCGGGTGTCTAGAATCCTTCTTCTTTTACCAGGGTCAACTGATAGTATTAAATGGCTTTATATCAATTCCAATATTAGTTACATCCGGCGTTCTCCAGGGATCTAATCTCGGCCCACTCTTTTTCCTGAAATTTATTAATGACCTTGCCAACTGTCTAAGCTGTAGTTATCTCCTATACGCAGATGATTTAAAAGTTTTTCGCCCGATTAAATCCATACATAATTGTTTATTGCTTCAAAATAATATAACGGCTATATCGTCCTGGTGGTCTTTAAATAAAATCACTCAACGAATATCAATAAAATGTTGCTCCGTTACCTTTTCTAGAAAACGTAATCAAATAGCCTTTGAATATATAATTGATATTGTAGTACTTGATTCTGTTACGACTGTTCGAGACCTGGGAATTTAAACATCTTAGTATTATTCTGCCCTGACGAAGCTACGGTGATAACGAAATCTGGTTGGCATTAGTATAAAAAATAAAAGTGATTTAAAACGAAGTAATCGTTTTATTTTATATTATAATGTCACATAATAAAGTATTTGCTTCATATGAGTTCTATTTAAGGATAAAGTTATTACAGGAAGGTTGTGCTGAAATTTATTGAGAAACCTATTAGCAAATTTACTTGCTTATAAAAATACATCGGCACTCTTTCCCTTGGCATGAACGGGGATTAATATGTATTCACCTGCGTTGAGGTCTCTTCTAGTAGCTCCCTTTGGGGAGACACCAACGATAGGTAAAATAGATACTTTTATTTTAGTGTGTGAATTAAAACCGTAATCAGTAAAAAATAAATATTGACGAACTAAAAAACTCATTGTCACCAAAATAAATCAATTTAGTTAAGGGTTCTGAAATAAGCGAGAGATATTATGATTTTATCTCTAGTATGTATTAAAGAAATTACCAATATTCAGTTATACGTTCCCAGTAAACCACTCTGATTCCTACCCACCTCTCTTATCTATCCTTCCTCCTGGCGTTACTGTCCACCCCACTGACGCCAGAATTAATAGACTTGTGATTAAGTACGATTTCGACGGCTGGAGGCAAATGTTACGTGACACCCATTTTGACACCATCTTTGGTTCACTGCCGTCCACGTTTGTTTCTCGTGATTTTGACTACAGTAAGCAAATTACAAAGCATTTATAAAAAGTGTCAAACTAAATACCCTAACAAAATATTCGGTTTTTGTGAACAAGCCGAACCTTTTTACTCAGTTGTTTTACTTAAATTGGCGGCACGCTTAGCTCGCCCCCCACTCTCCTTATTTTAGTTTCTTCCCCTTGCGTGTTAGGGCATCTCTATGTATTATTTTCTCCGTGTTCCACTTCAAGACTTGTGCAATCACCAGGCACTTCTGCTTTAATTATTTAATTGTGTTATTTTTGGTTAATGTAAGTGACATTGTCATGACAAAACAAGTGTTCTTCCCGAACCTGTCGGCGATTAAAACAACTTTGGTGGTTAAAATCATTGCTAATTAAATAATTAATCCATTTTTTTGGTATTTTTTCATTAAAACAAATACAAATAAAATTATTACTTAGTTGTAGTGCCCTGGGGAAAGGTGCCAGCTACAAATAATTGGAATAGAAAATAAAAGTGATTGTGTTATTTTGAAACTTATATTCGTGTTTACAGAACTTTTCAACTTAGCGAACACCCTGTACAAGTATATTTTATGCAGTTATGTTACTTTATTTATAATTTATGATTGTGCGTGTAAATAAATTACTTTCGCCATATCCATAAACCTGAGATTCCCGATTTTAAGTATCACGTTAATTTTGTATAAACGATCAATGTTTCGAAAAATATTTAATGATAAAGAATATTTTTTATTTTTTTTATGCGTTGAAAGTCTGCAAAGTAATTTGTTTTATTTATTTATTTTTTTATTATTTCTTTGAAATACACATTATTTAACAATAAAATGTAAGAAAGCTTTGACTGCCCAACTGGGAACAAATCCCGTTTTAGGACAGTCAAATTGACAAGTTTAGTTCATATTAAGTGCCATTATACAAAAAAAAGAAGGGAAAAAAGCTAGTATTGACATAGTATGGTAATATAATATATCTATAAAAAAGTATAATAATTAAATATAAAAAGATGCGAAGAATAGTACAAAAAAAAAAAACAACTGTGTATACCAGATAATTTGAGAATAGTATAATAATAATAATAATATGAGGATGATTTGTATAGCGCCGTTTTTGTGAAAAATCACCTCAAGGACGCTAATAGGGCAATAATAGTTAAGTACCTGTGAAGAAATGAGGAAAAACAAATATTATATAGTAAACAATTATGTATATGTGTTTGATATGTACTGGTTGGTGCTATGAGGAAAAAAATGCGTTTAAAATTGAGCGCTAAAAAAAGATAATAGTATTGAGTAATATTGATGAGATTGAGTTACGTATCACTCAGCTTTATGAGCCGACGACGAAACTCAGGGATGCAGCCCGAAGAGGGTGCAGCAAATAGTTAATATTTTCCGACCAGTCTCCTTGATACATTTACGGGGACTCTATTATATTATATAGGTTTACGAATATTTATTCCGCTGTATTGCCATTATGGACTCCCCTGCTGACATTTCAACTGAATAATTTCTATAATACGGTTCCCAGTATTGCAAATTGTTTCCTGGCCAACGCTCGGTCCACCAATATCGTGGGCAACCCTTAATACGTTTTCACCGCTCTTATTTGATTTACATTTTCAATATTGCTCATAAATAAATAAGGTAAAAAATAATTAATTAGTTAATTTTTAAAAATCTTTTTACTCATCACTTTATATACTCGTACACATACATCAACATGTTTCAATAGCGATGCTTTCTTCATTATAGAATACTATATATTCCTGATGAAGAAAGCATCGCTTTCGAAACATGTTGATATCTGTATATATTAATAAAGTGGTGAATACAAAGTAATTTTTTAAAATTACTATATTAATAATGACGCCACAAAGTGAATACCATCGTTTGAAGAAATTATAAAAAATAATTTTAATAAAAATGTATTTATGAGGAGCAATCACTTTGTGGTTTGACATCATATTAAATAAAACAAACCACGGAATTATTGAATGTTTACACCAACCGGTTTCGCTTAGATTAAACTTCGTCGGAGCAAATATAATAACTTTGAAAAAG
This sequence comes from Halesus radiatus, assembly GCA_022606495.2. Taxonomy (NCBI): domain Eukaryota; kingdom Metazoa; phylum Arthropoda; class Insecta; order Trichoptera; family Limnephilidae; genus Halesus; species Halesus radiatus. Next base: position 38,662 of record JAHDVE020012351.1, on the reverse strand, counting down.
CAAATATAGAAGTTATTATATTTGCCCTGATGAATCTTGATTTAAGCTAAACCGGTTGGCGTAAAGATATAATCAATAAAAGTGGATTAAAAACAAAGTGACTTGTTATTTAATACGATATAATAAATCCTTGGTTAACAAAGTGTTTTTTTTATATAATAAATAAAATGAATAAAATTTTCTTTAGCACCGTTTAGTGATTAAATCACCTCAAGGGCGTTTTACATTTTGTTAAAGTTTGTAACCCCTTTTAAATATGTCTTAAAGGTTTCTAAATTGCTTTCCAACCTCAAACCAAATGAAAGGTCATTCCAAGAATGTGAACCCAGCACATTAAAAGCTCTGCCCCCGAATTTAGCAGCATTAGTACGAGAGGGTTCAACCAGTCTGTTTCACTCATCAGACTTGCCGCCCTGGCCCCCTAGCACGGAACATTGATAATGGTTTTATCGATAACGTCGGTAACTTATCATCGTTTTTGAACAATATTGCAGATTGTCAACGACAAAACAACAGTTCACGTCGACAACAATAAGCAGATTTAGTCGATGTCAACTGTTTTTTTTAATGTTTTTATTGTTAATGATCTGCAGTCGTGCTTGGGACATTATCGATAAATCCTTTATCGATTTTCTTTGATAGGGGGCCTGAACGTGAGTTGCCCCTGAGTAAGATTGTCCCCCACGCGGAGATCAGTCAGGTATATAGTTATTCAGCCCGTTCAGTGCCTTATATACCATAAGACAAATTTTAAACTGTACTCTCTCTGTGACTCGAAGCCAGTGTAGGCAATCACGTAGAAGAGGAGTGATGTGACAGTATTTTGTGGCACCGCAACGTAGACAGTAACATTAACTTTCAAGTAATATTCGCATCTCGCGAATTAAGTCCCCCGTATTCTGAGATCATTGGCATCATCAATGTCTCCGTTATGAAATATGATTATATTAGATACTCTATTTTGAAATTTTTTAGGTCAATGTTGCAGACAGCCGTACAATTTATCATTGAGAGATGATTATTGCAATCATGTGATACCGTTTTATTCCTTTTTGTAGATTTGCATATTATTTATTGTAAATTACCACGGCAGTCGCCGGTTAATGTGATCAGTGACCACGTTTGTCTCGACTGTTCTTGAACACGAAGCGGCAACTTTAAAATTAAATTTAAATGAAAAAATTGTTTTGTTTTATGCCACTTTATTTTAGTTATATTTATGTATTATCGACCGGTTTCGGTTGAACTCAACCTTCTTCGGGAACATACACATGTAAATTAAATTAACATACAGAAATATGTTACGATGAAGACAGTGAAAGTCGGGGAAAGAGACAGTATATCAGAGTAGAATAGGAGAGAGCATCTGAGAGGAGGCAGTAGAGGGGTAGATTCAACATGACCAATTTTTTAAAGTGTATTTATTATTTATTTATATTCAGTACCTATTTTATTTACAATAGTACCCATTTCATTTGCCAAAGTGCCAATTTTATTTACAATAGTACCTTTTTTTATTTGCAACAGTACCTACCTATTTTATTTGCAATAGTACCTACCTATTTTATTTACAATAGTACCTATTTTATTTATGATAGTACCTATTTTTTTTATAATAGTACCTATTTTATTTATAATAGTACCTATTTTATTTAGAATAGTACATATTTTATTTACAATAGTACCTATTTTATTTATAATAGTACCTATTTTATTTACAATAGTACCTATTTTATTTATAATAGTACCTATTTTATTTAGAATAGTACCTATTTTATTTACAATAATATTAATTCTGTACCCCAGAATCAAACTGTATTTTTTCTGTCAATAATCCAGCGGCTTTATTCTAGAATGCTGCAAAATACCAGTTTTTTTGATTGATTATATAAAACGACTGACTCTATAAACCGGAACTTGTGCACATATTAATCGGCGCCTACTGTTGTATACCTAGCGCGACGTATTGAAATGATTATGTATTAACATTGTTGGCATATTATTAAATCGGTTCGAATGGCGACCATTTTACGGTGTCGATTACTAGTAAACATTAAATGCGAATGTTTAAATTTATTACCTTTTTTGTAACATTTATTAAATCCTTGAAGGCTCGTTAGTGACATCTAGTTTGCACCTTGGCATACAATAACCGAAATTTGTTGCTATTTAATTATTATGATATTATGACACAGCACTACGAATCGTGGAATAGGGCGATGATTTTATGTAACTGCACTTCTACTTTTTTAATTGAGGCTAAATTTTACAGTGGTAAAAATATTCCCCTAAATATTTAACCTTAATCGTAATTCGTCCAAAAGCGCATATATGTTTTATCTAATGACTCATCTCATGTTATTCCCCTTCTCCTATTCGGGTTTGGGACCCATCGCTTTAACAAGGCGCCTCTGCCAATTGCAGGTCTAACCCCTCTTCGCCCAGCCTCTGAAGTTGCTTTCCCCAACTTTTCCTGCACACCTTTCATCTGCCGCGAGTATTTTATGCAAATGTCTGTCTTTTGGTATTATTGGTAAGTACATGTCCAAAGAGAAGAGAACAATTCGTATCTTACGGTATGTAAAACTTCAGCGCATATCCCACAAATTCCGGTGTACCACAGGGATCCAAGTTAGAACCCTTATTATTCTTAATTCGTTCGTTTTTTGCTTTTTGCTAACGACATTAAACTATCCATAGGAATAAGGTAATTTAAATACTATAGGTAACTTTTCGAAGATATTAACTAAATTTTTGACTGGAGTATTGCTAATAAACTTGGTTTTAATTTCCAAAAATGTTCAATTATATCGTTAAGTGCTTTACGAGGTCACACAAGACCGTATATTTTCATTATAAAATGATAGGTACGTCTGACGTAGACATAGATAGTCGCACATGACGACTTGTAAGAACTCGGAGACTGTGTTTGACGTTCGTTTAACATTTCATGTTCACATTGAAGAGATCTGCAAGTCACAGTTCAAAGGAGTTGACAAACCTCGCTGTTATAAGGCTGCTTTACAGTTTGGTACGTAGCATACTCGTTAGTGGATCTCAGGCATGAGGGCCAGAGGATACCGTCTATGTACTAATTAATGGTCGAGAAAATTAAAACAAAAAAATCAATGAGAGAATTCAGTTTTTACGAATGGCTGTTTCCAACAGCATTTATCACGGGGATGCTGATTATCCGCAGCCTTTGTTCTAGGAGGGATATAGCATGACTGTGTCGCTCTAATTGCCTTATATCTCTATATGAATGAATGAATATAAATGAATCTTTGTCTGTGTGTCCTCGATTATTTCGAAAATTACTAGACAGGCTTCGCACGGTTTGTTCTTATTAGTAACGGGATGGTTTGGAGAGTAGTTTGAATGATATCCAATATGTAAAACTGTTGCTATATAATTTTAAAATTAGTATGAAAAACATTGAACCCGCCATGTTGTATTGAGGTTAGCCAATAGATATACCACTCTGGTTACATATTCAAATGAAGAAGGTTTGTTTGGATAGAATATTTTTTAAATGGAAAACACCAGTAGGTACCTACTAAGAACTTTTTTTATTTAGATATGTTTTGAAAAAATAAATCTCTGAAATTAAATAAAATTTTCAAATTAATGTTTCTCTGGTTAGAGATAGTAACAGTCTGTGGCGGCTCGTGTCTTTTGAGTGAGCTACCACATACCATCTAAATCTCCATACAAAAAATTGTAATTTTGAAAAATAATATAAATCATTTTCGGCTTCAACAACATCAATAAAGTCGTATTTTTCAATCACAGCACTCTAGCTCACTCAAAAGTCACGAGCCGCCACTGGCAATAGTCATCACAAGACATTACTTTCGCTGTCAAATCAATAATGATGGCAGTCAAACTACAAGCAAGAATTCACGACTTCATAACTTTATTACAAAAAAAAACAGAGCAAATCCGGGTACACATCAGTCAGTCTCATATAATCATCTTAACTATATTTTTAAATTTTGATACGAAGCAAGCACTTTGTGACTAGATATAATTAAATTCGAAATAAATAAATGAAAAAATTGTTTTAACACTACTTAACGTCTAAACACATAAACCAACAGGTTTCGGCTCTACCTGAACCTTTTTCAGGGTTGAATAAATGCATACCAAATTACAACAAAATTACAGTATCTGAGGAAAATATAGAATGAGCACATGAAATTCGGCGGGAGTTGGGTGAAATAGAGGCGGTAGGGGTGGGAATAGGGCAGTGGAAGGGGAAATGTTTAAAATTTTACTATTCGATAAATCTTATTGCTTATTAATAATTATAACGTACGTTAATAATATAATAAATATAACGCACAATTTCACTATATCGACAAGACCCTTTCAAAATATCCAACCGAAGTAATACGTACAACCACAAATTGATGCACGAATATAAAATGTATCGAGAGCATCTCCTGTCCCGATCTTATCTTCCTCTTCCTCTCCCCCTTCCTTCTTATTTTATTTTTTCTTTATCTTGTTAGCTTCATAAATAAAACATCTGTACTTAACCACTGTTAGCACAAGAAACTCTGTTGGCTTGCCTTTTGTTACACTTCCTTTGTATATATATTTGTATTAAAAGTTGTTTGTTTCTTACAAATAAATAAATAAATAATTCTGTTTTAATTTAGTATGCATTTATTGTATTTGCATTAGTATATAACTGTTTTTGCAAAAAAAAATAAAAATAAATATAACCATCTCATTCGTGAATTTTCTATAAAATGTAGTAGAGGTTCGATACTCAGCACATCTCGGTTAATAAAACTTCTCACTCGAATCTCTTTTTTTAATTACTGCCAGTCCTTTCAAACATCTCACTTCGGCAGCTCTGACCCTAGTTCTCTCGTTCATAGTTAGTATATTCGACCATCATTTAACCCTTTCTCACCCAGAGTAATTTTAAAAATTCACAAACTTTCATAATTATTTACAAAGTAAGTGCTAACCCTATTCATTTGCGGCTTTTTTTAAATGATTTAGTGATCTTTCCCTAGCAACACCATTTTTTTTCGTTGGGTTGGATGTGCTGTGTACACACTTTATATCATAAACAAAAACCGATGTTCGCTCCTTTTACCCGCCAAGTTAATCAATATATACTAGTGTTTCATTCAATAATTACTGTTTTTATTATATTTTCACCTGTAAACAACCAACTTTATTAAAGTCAAAGCAATTTTCACAAATAAAATGTAGACATAATTTGTCTCGACGCCATCTATTCAGGGATTTAGCCGTTACAAGCCTTTCTCATACTAATAAAATTGGTTGTTTACAGGTGAAATATAATAAAAACAGTAATTATTGAATGAAACACTAGTATATATTGATTAACTTGGCGGGTTTGCGATAAGCCGACGTAGCTCAACGGTAGAGCATCTGACCGGCAATCAGAAGGGTGCAGGTTCGAGTCCTGTCGGCAACATTTATCTTTTCTCGGAAGGTTTTTTTCAATTTGGATGAGTGTTTCAGGCTAATAATTATTGTTTATAAAAATAATTGTTAAATATATTTTTTAAGAAATTAAATTGGGTGAGAAAGGGTTAATAGGTTATTATAAACATACAACACATTCATTAATCAAACGGGATCTGATTCATATCCTGTTTTTTTTTATGTGCATATTTAAAAAAATAATTTATTCTAACTTTGATTGCCTAAATTCGGTCATAAATAATGTCAACCAACTTTTTAATTCATTCACAATTCAATAAATACATAATGATCTTGAATTACGGATGAAAGGGTTTGTGGCAATGTATCATGTCGCCTTCCGTATAATATATAATAATTACTACGTATTCATACTAATTTTATGTATATATATATGTATTTATGCAGGATGAATAACCTGTATAAAACTTACATAAGATTTTAATTTAGTAATTTCCTCATCTAGTCTAGACCTATTCATATACAAATATATTTTTTTTTTTAATATATTCACATCATCGGGACTGCTGTCTTAAAAATATCTTATTAAATTCTTGGATAAATTATTTTTGATCAATTTATGACACATCTTAGAATGTATATTATTCTAACATTACGATACATAGTTATGTAGAATATTTAAACGAATTTACTCTGACCTTTAAAAAATCCCGTTTTTAAACTGTAAGATTGTGATGTTTCAACCTCCGTCCGATTTCGTTCGATCAAATCGACTGTCAGCGCCATTTTAATTTAAAACCACGCTGGTTCTCGGCCCGTTTCAGCGTTTTTTTTCTAAAATTGATAACCCGTTAAGCATAATGGTTACGCTATTATACTTGACGACTGATCACAATTTGATCAAAAGCTTTAACGGGCCAAGGGTTGGCGTTTAACTGAGACCGTTAAAATTACGAAAATGTTAACTTCGCTAATCGTCCATTTGAGCGTCAGTAAAATGATGTGACGAAAACGGAAACTTTTTAGAGGTTAAAGTAAATTAAATTAAATTAAATTTGTTTTTAAATTTTACATAACTATGAATTGTAATGTTTGAATAATATATATTGCAAATATCTCATGAAAAATAACATTATTCTTTTAATAATTAATGATTTATATAATATACTGGCCGATGTGTACCCGGCCTTCCTCGGGTGCCATAATTGATTTGATAGCGAAAGTAACTATCTATAAACAAAAACAAAAAATAATTTTAAATTTTATATCATACCAAACATACCTACTTGTGTTTTCCATTTTAAAAATATTCTACCCAAACAAACCTTTTTCTGAATATGTAATCTGTGACTAACCAGAGTGGTATATCTATAGGCTAACCTCGAACAGTTTTACATATTGAATTTCATTCAAACTACTCTCCAAACCTTCCTGGCACTAATAAAAACAAATTGTGCCATTTTCAGCGAAATCGATCTAGTAATTTTCGAGAAAATCGAGGACAGACAGACAGGCAAACATTCATTTTTATATATTAAGATTTATTGTATTATAATATTTTAATCAAGTTGCAACAATGTTTAATTGATTTCTGATTTTTCCAATAGATATTATTCTTTATTACTCTAGTATCAAGAATATGACCAAATGAACCTTCAACGTCGAAATCAACGAGTTTCATTGCAATAATCATTTTCGTATCACAAGAAATCACGGTATAATCACGACTGCAAGGTCTCGCTATAATTGAAGAACAATATTATTAATATAGTTTTGTGTGGATGATAAATACCTATCTGATAATCGTCTGATCTTATTCATTATTTATGTAAATATTGTAATACATTATGCAATATTTTACGACACCACGTTCACCACAAGAGTTCCACAGCTCGGAACCAGTGCAGTAGGACTATAGTGTTGGAAGGTTACGGGTTCAATTCCCGCGCAATACTATTAATTTATTAACTTTATGTAATGTATGGACGCTTCCAGTGGCGTGCAGAGTTTTTAATCAGGGTAGGCACGAAGAAAAATATCGAATTAATTATTATTTTTTACCTACCTATTATTATTTACGTATTAATTATTAATATATTTTTTTTAATACTATTTACTTAATATTATTTACTTATTACTATTTACTTATTATTATTTACCTATTATTATTTACTCACTACTTCTCTTTAACGAAAATATGGACACCCTATGATTGTGGCTAACTGGAGCACAGATACTTTATGATAGTTATTTGGGTTACAATGAAGTTATTATTGTTGTAATCTATAAATGTACGGCCGAACTTAAGAGGAACGGCTGCGCGGCCTGTTTCATACATAACATAATTTTTGGATTTGAGGTCAAAATACCCATCCAAACCGAATGATACTTTTTTTTTAAATTAAAGGTTTAGTAAATATCTAGTACAGATGAGAAGTATTTTATTTATTTTTGTTTTAAATTAGGAAGTATATGCAATGAAAAAAAAACAATTTTCTATAATTTTATAGGCAACTTAGAACATTATTGCATATATTTTTTTAAAATTATCATATTTGCTATGTAAATGTGTTTACATAAATAAAAATATAAAAACAAAACATCTTTCGTCGATCTTTTAAATTATGTACGGCAAATTTGTGTTACAACGTAAATTGGTCACCGTTAGCCCCCAAATAATTGTTAAAGGTGCCTCTGAAATAGCGAAAAATCAATTCCTTTAATGGCTATATTTCATAATGTAAAACAAAAATAAATAAATTACTTCTAATCCGTACTAGATATTTACTGTACTTTTTGATGATTAAAAAAAGATCATTAGGTTTGGGTGAGTATTTTGCCCTCAAATCCAAAATTAAGTTTTATATGAAACCGGCCGCGCAGCCGTTCCTCTTAAAGTTTTTCTGTAGATTTTATAGTTTATAGTTAAATAACGTCGGTATTATTTTTAGTGTTTTATTTTTTATAATATATGGTTTTACTACAATTTTAAAGCCGCTCATCTAAACACAGGAATTTCCTAGAGATATGAGTGGCTAATGTTTTTGTTTTTTAAATTTATGAATAAATATATAAGTTGATAATTAAAAAAAATATACATTTAAATAACCTCTTCATCTATGCATATTACAAGCCAATTACTGGATAATATAAAATTTCCATATTTTTTACGACCGCACAAAAAATTAAACCAACATAACACGATAATTTATTCTGTAGTAAATTTGTTTACTTATAAATAGAGGTAACCAACAGATGGCACTGATTGCCACATTTGTGATTCGCACCGAAAGGCACGGCCTTTTTCGACACCAACACAGACGAGTCTTCCCTTAAAACTTTTTTTATGTAGAATACATTCAACATTTGAATATGGCGTGTGCGTCATATTGCATATTTAGTTCCTGCTTTTGACACTTATAGTAAGTAGGTCGGTCGGTGGGGCGCGCGTGACGCTGCGATACATAGCTGTAAGTTCGCGCGTATTTTTGAAAGTATATATATTAATTTTTGGCAATAGTTTAATCAATTATGACATTATTTTTATTCTTTATGTGAGTAAGGTAGAGTAAGCATGGCTAATGTGCCTAAATGGGCGCTCCCGTATCTCGGTGTTATTGTCTATTATTAACGAATGTTGTTGATTGTCTATTAATATCAGAATTTTATTTTTATAGTTCTAAGGAGTTCAAAAGAAACTTGGTATTCCATAGCTTCATCTCCCCCTTTTGTCTTAAACAACTTAACGCTTTATAGAGCAAAATGATGGTTGTTGAAAATAAAACGTTGTTTTCTCAGTGTATCTAAAATATTTTTTTATTCTTTTTAGTATGGACCTCTTTTGAGTAGGGTTTTTTAGGGCAGTCAGTCTACTTACCAAACAGCGATAAGGAACGTGTTTAACATACAAAATTCATTGGCATCGGTAGGTACTGATTCATTGTGCCAAAATAATGTACATACCTTGGTTAGTAGCCTCCATACTCGAAACAAACACAAACCAACTAGATATTTACTACTGATGCTCGCACTTTGAGCTTTGTGTCTTTGGTTGCATTTTTACAATTATAGAATGCCTCATGTCTATAGTTCCCTGTAATTATTTCTGGGAAATGGTTTTTTGCTAATTAATGATCGCCATGCATTCATTATTACTATTTTTTTACCCCCTAGCCTATGGGATCGCAGAAGGGCGCTGGTGTAAACATATTTTGTCACGTAAATACAAAATGTTGTGAGTATGCAAAGATTAAAAGCAGTAGGGATCACTCAGGATTGCATTTTAATACATTTTCGACCGAAAAGACAAATGGCAAGTATACTGACCAGCACATATAAACTGTAAAAGGTTAAAATTTACCCCACAATTTGCCATCTTGTATTATATTTGACAATTTATAATTATTTTCGTTAGATCTATTTTCAATACTCTTATTAACAATACACTTATTGCGAGCTGAATATACTCGTAGTTGCATTCGCCTATAAATTCCACACAGAAAAATCTTTGCGAATTTCCAGAGCTTGTCCTTCGAGAGTTTTTCCGTCTGTGCAAAGCCAGATATTAATGCGAGTGTCATTTCAAACCATTCGGGAAAGTAAACGTATGTAGTTTATGCGTAATATGTACGTACTGATACGCACCTATACTCACTAAAAACAAATCTTGCTATTTCAGTACACATGAGTCATTTGGCATTTTTTTAAATTGCAAACTAGTATCGAAAACAAGGTAGGCACTATAATAAGACCTCCGTGGCATAATCGTGTATCCAGGGGCTCCCAAACTTCTTTGTAACGCGACCCACTGTTTAGGACGAAAAATCATTGCGATCATACCACTCGCAACAATACTACGTACTCGTGACGCTCTGTCAAGCTATCGATTATAATTGAAAGATTCATTGTTTTAACTTATCAGCCGTGAGAAAAAAATATTATTGCTGTAAAAATCGACCGCGATTTGATCTGTGGTGTTACTCTCTCGTGTTTTTTTCGCATTTCTGAACTGTTTTTTGTCTTAATAAACTTTTCGTTTTATTTAATTATCAGACAGTGAAGAAGTGTTTGCAGAGGTAGAGTGCGCTGATTGGCTACCTTGTTTATGAGCTCACTTCTCAGTGCTCCTACTGGTGTAGTGATCTCTCTTTAACCAATCACCGCTTATTTTCTGTGAAATTGTGAAACCACCTGTTTACAAATAAATTCTCGGATTACGAACAAAAAAAAAGTTTTCACTTTCATGTGAATATGGGGGAAAAAAAAGAATTCACGAAACAATGACAGCCCCACTATTGCTTCTCCCTATACCTCTCACTCGGACGAATCAGATTCTGATGCCCAGGAGACAGAGATGGATATTGACCCTAATCGCGGTAATCCATCAGGACAAAAAATACTCTCTGGGACACAATTTTTCCTGAAGGCCTTACAGGATACATTGGCGGAAAAACCGTCAAAGGTATCAAAAGAACAACAGCTCAAGGTGTCCCGAAATGTAACGAGTGTTCTAGGATCAGTGGCCCAGCTGTTGCTTGAAAAGGAAGAACTCAGAGGAGATCTAAACTCAGCCCTTGCAAACATCAAGGTCTTGCAGGCCGAAAAAACGATGGCAGACAATCATATTAAGCAGTTGTTGGACAAAATTCAGCAGCTAGAGTCTGATCTGGGACCAGTGATGCGTCGAGTGGCTGATGCCACGGAGGCAAGCCTATCGTTCGCCGACATGGTCAAAAATGGTCCTCAGAATACGCCAAGACCTCCAATCACCCGTACAGGACTTAGTGTTGGGACCCCTAAGCCTGCTATATGTATCTTTCCGAAACTGGCTTCGGCTAAGGATAGCGACGAAACGAAGCAGCTCCTGAAGGACGCCTTACGACCATCTGAGCATGGAATCCGCGTTACGGGTATAAGGAACATCCGTAACAAAGGCATAGTTATCCAAACCGCTACTCGGGAAGACCGGGAAAAAATACTCAAAACCCCATGTCTAGCAAACTCGGCTACTCTAAGTGCCCGACTACCCACAAAACGACATCCACGAGTGATCTTTTTTAATGTTCCTCGGGACCTTACAGATGAGTGTTTTCTCAGGAGTGCCTTAACGGGAATCCAGGAAAACGCAGACTTAGAACCCACAGTGAAAACGTGCAAGCTAAGTCATCTAGCTGGTGCTCGGACAGGATCGACATGCCACCGGGTCTACGAGGTGCCTGCCCATCTACGTCACGTGCTGGTGAAGCAAGGAAAGGTCTTTGTTGACTGGAATGTGTGCCGCGTTCGTGACTTTATTGGGCTTACAGTGTGTTCCAAGTGCCAAATGATCGGACATTCCTTCAAGTTCTGCAAGGACCAGCAAAGATGTGGACATTGTGCAGGTGAAGGTCATGCCAGGACAGATTGCCCAAAAGCTGCCGCCAAGCCAGTATGTGCCACCTGTACCAGGTTTGGTAAGCCCGCTGGACATTCGACTGGAGACAAGGACACCTGCCCAGCTTATAAGGCTGCTCTTTCCAAGGACTTTGCCACCATCGATTATGGCGTATAAATACATTGATGACGACGGTGATGTTATATACACGAGGACTAATGACTTGAAACAGTGGACGGAAGAACATAAAATTGGCCATAATATAGGTAATTTTACTTGCGTTCAACTAAACATTCGATCCATATCTAAATACTGGGATGTCTTACATGCTAACCTCCAAAATTGTTGGAATAATATAGATATCCTAATGCTATGTGAAACTTCAATAAAAAGGGAACATACTTGTCTTTTCGAAATTCCCGGTTACAGTAGCATTAGTTACTGTCGCACATCCAAATCTGAAGGGGGTATAACCTTGTATATTCGAGATACTTTACCTTTCACCCAAAATTTACTTGAAACAAAGTTGTTCGAGAATATTTCCTGTATAATAACATTACCAAATAATTCTATACTCAATGTACTAGCAATATATAGACCACCAAATCTTAGTAAACAATCATTTATCAATGAACTTTCATCAATATTAACAAAATGTTCAAACCCTTATGAAAATATGCTAATATTTGGTGACATAAATATTGATTTGTTAAATTATATAGATCCTGTGATTATTCACTATGAAAATGCTCTTTCAAATAACTATTTTACAAAATGTATAAACGACGTTACAAGGGAAGTTATAGCAAATAGTAAAATGACACGAACATGTTTGGATCATATTTTTGTTAGATATAATAGCAAACATAAAGAAACTGACATACTCTACGCATGTGTTTGTGACTTCATCATTGCAGACCACTTTGCAACAGCTGTGAACATTCCGTACTATAAAACTAATAAACGGCCTACAAATAAAGGGCGGAAAGTCTCAATTTTATCTCAAAAACGAATAGATTTTTCAATTAGAAATTATAACTGAAATGCTTTGCTTCAGACAAATGATTGCAATAATTTATATAGTCAAATAAAAAGCAAGTTTAACGAAGTATATGAAAATAGTAAAATATTTATAGATGTAAAACCCAATGCAAGACCTTGGATTATAAAAAAATGGATGACAGAAGATATTCTATCACACATTAAAAAACGAGATTCTTTATTTAAGCGGTGGAAAAGTTCCCCAACAAATGCAATTTATGAAAAACAATACAAATATTTTCGTAATTTTGTTACTAAATTAATAATAAAAAGTAAAACAACCTTTTTCAATGATAAATTTAAGAATAATTTTTCAGATATCAAAAAAACATGGGATGAAATAAATAAAATTTTAGGACGTAGGACAAAGAGTAACTGTGACGATGTAATTAGTAGGTTTATGTTAAAAATCAATCTGCGGAAAATGTTACAAACCAATTTGTTAATTATTTTTCAGATAACATAGCCTCAATGGTTCATAAATGTGATTTTAAGGCGTCAAATATTGTCCCGATAGAGTCACTGCAAAGTTTGTATATACCACGAGCATCACTCGCAGACATATTGAGTATATTCAAACTTCTCAAAAATTCAAAGTCCCCTGGCATAGACAATATCCGAATGTTTGACATAAAAAGACACATAGATATTTTGGGTCCTATATTAACCCATCTGATCAACACAATTTTAACACAAGCTGTGATACCAGATGAACTCAAATGTAGTATTATCAGACCTATTTACAAAAATGTGAAACATACTGATATAGAAAACTATAGACCGATTAGTATATTACCCGCTCTAGAAAAGATTCTTGAAAAATACATATCTTTAAAACTAACCAAATACTTGAAGTGCTTTTCTTTAATAGATCCCAATCAATTTGGTTTTCAAAAAAAAAAAGTACTGAAATGTTACTTCAGGATTTTTCTAACTATATAAATAATGAACTGAATAATAAAAGACATGTTTTGGTACTGTTTATAGACAATTCAAAGGCATTTGATACTATAGACCCGATGAAATTGTTAAATATTTTGAGGCAATAGGGGTAAGAGGAAACTTTCTCAAACTATTCAAAAACTTCCTAACCAACCGCCAAATCCAGGTAAAAATATCAGACAAATTTAGTAAAAGAAGAAATGTCAAAACAGGAGTTCCACAAGGGTCAATTTTAGGTCCAACGCTCTATATTATCTTTGTATCACTTATGAACAAAATATTCTCGTTTGTTAAACATTATGTATATGCTGATGATACAGCACTTATAATATCCCATGAAAATTTGGATACTGCAATAAAATTGTTACAGGTAGACTTTATTTCTTTATTAAAATGGTCACATGACTCTGGTCTAATAATCAATGCTAAAAAAACGAAATTGATGCATATAAGATCCCCGCATGCAAGGTACAGAGAGGCACCTGTAATCATATCCCATTCATTTAATTGCATTCACAATAATATCAAACAGCCCTGCGCGTGTACAAGTATCGAATTAGTCAACCAGTACGTGTATCTAGGTGTTACGGTGGATTGTAATATGAAATGGGACGTACAAATTTCCAACCTCTGTAAGCGACTTCGAGCCATTGTAGGAAGACTCCACAAGATAAAATTATACGTGCCTATAAAAACTATGAAACTAATTTATTTGTCCCTAGCAGAATCGACTATAAGGTATGGTATAACTTCTTGGGGACACTCCTTTAAGACCAACATAAAACATTTACAGCTGATTCAAAACGCCATGGTAAAAAAATTGTTAGTAAGTAAAACAGTTTTTAACCAAAGGCGAGACATTGATATCATGTACAAATCAATTAATGTATTACCCGTTCGTGGTATTTTGTGGCATAAAATTCTACTGCAACATATATCTGAAAGTCCGTATAAGGCAGTGGTGGATCATGTACACAATACACGATTCACACAAAATATAGAAATGATAGTGCCAATATTTCAAAATAAATATGGTCAACGAACCCTTGAATACATTGTACCATTTATATTTAACAAATTGCCGTACGAATTTAAAAAACAATTGTCCTATGATGAAATTCTCACTGATGTTAAAGTGTTGGCTTTTGGAAAGTAACCTTGTGTATTGATGGTAACAAATATGACGGTCTCCATGGTTGTATAGCTCCTAGATATCTGGTGTACTTACTGTTACGGTGTTACTATTATATTTAAGTCTATCCTCATTGTAACCAACCTGTACTGCTGTTTTATGTATATATCTTTTAAATTTTTATTTCTTAATCTATTTAATACTTACAGATGCTTTGATATTTCTGATATTTACGTAATAGTTATATTTTTGTAATATGAATGTTTTTATAATGTTGATATTTTTAAAAGTATTGATGTTTTTATAATATTGATATTTTTATAATATTGATACTTTTATAATATTGGTACTTTTATAATTTTGATATTTTTTATGATATTGACATTTTTATAATATTATTTAAATCGGTGTTATAAGATTGGACTCTAGTATCTCAATAACAAATCTGTAATGCTTTTACCATTATTTTTTCTCTTTAATTTTTTTTTCTCAACTTATGTACAGCACAAGATGCATGCGCCTAAATATAATAATTTTTGCCCTACATTTGTATGATGATTGTAATTTATTGTTGTATTATATTATATTGTTGAAATAAACTCCTGCTGACAAGCTACTTGCAGTGGCTTAGCGGGTATAAGTTCCCACTGTATATAATTAATATTATACAATAAAAAATAAAAATAAAAACCCACCTGGCTAATGATCATGATTAGGGGGTGTGAAAAATTGTCATCGCGAGCGATAAAAAAATTACTTTCTAACGTAACCTACATATTCCTAATCAGTCAATATTAATCTAATAGGAATTTATAGAAAAAAATTTCATTAAAAAAATTTCTACAAATATGCTCAGGAATCATCGGTTAAAGTTTGTCATATACGTACTGTTACGCTCTGTATACAATGGCGTGCATTTATTTTTTTAAGGTCTTAATCCACCAGGACTGAGTTGGTAGTGCATACCCAATCTGCCATATTATATGGGATATGGTATATTAAAAAAAAAGTAAAATAGGAATACTCAAATATGAACATATATAAAAGAAAATTAAATAGAAATGAAAATTAAAATAAAAGAAAGATAATGAACAACATAATAGTTAATAACATAAAATAAATTAAATTAAATTAGGGGTCGTCTTTCAGGGTGGTAGCCGCATCATCTGGATTGCTCTATGACCAAAGGTAGGCTGTGTGTTTGGGTATGAATTGTGCATTGAATATTCGAAAATGGCCATTTTATTATCTAATTTCACCGATTGTTGTGGCCAGCTGAAAATATGTCCATACAAGATTCACGGAATTTAAAAAAAATCTTTCAATTTCATTCTACGGTTTTTTTTAATGGTAAGCACAGATTTTCAGCCTTTATGGACTGTAAGCCACTGCCTGTATACCATATATGCATATGTGTATTCTATATTAATTCTTTTGAATAGGTCAGATTAGGTTAGGTTTGTTATTTGTTTGTTACTTTTTTTCTTCAATGTTTTGTTTATTCTTGGAACCCCCTAAAACATATTTTTGAAAGTAGTTTTAGACGACCCTCATATTGGAAACCTATGATATACCACTGACACATAGTCACGATGTTGCGAATTCGATTCCCGCCGAAACACAAGAGTGATTTGTACATCATTTATGTGGTGCAATTTTAATCCATAATATTATGCAAGTTGCTAGTCTAACTAATATTAATTGATCTTTGGTAAACGATACAAAAATGCCTTTACAGTTGTCGAAATAAACATTGATACATAAATTCAACAGAGTTTTCATTGTTAGCTGAGTATGCACACCTCACAGTGCACATTACGTATCTAGAGGCTCTGGATTCTCCTAACAACGGTTACAATTGGTTGTATTTTTATTGTCGTATTTTTTTGTACTCTCGAGTGTCAAATGAGTCATGAGTCTCATGACACATCACTAAATGCCTGAAAATTTCGCGTTTTCTGTAACGCGAAGTTTTGAATTTTTACGCGAATAACGAGAAGTTCGGAATTTTCGAGAACATAACGTGAATTTTCGTATTTTTCACACGATATGCTGACATTAATAAGAAAGTATTTTTCTAGTTCTAAATATGTCTTTATCTATGTTTTTGGTAGAATTGAATAGCCATAAAATGGAACGTAGCTAACATCATGTAGAAAACCCCGCGTACTGTCATTCTTTTTTTCGATTTACAAAAAAAAACATTCACAAATAAAAAATAAAAAAATAATTTTTCCAGAATTTTTTAAATTATTACTGATTGTTATTTTTTTTTTTTTTTTAATTATCGTTTTTGAGGCAAAATTCCAAAAAGGTAACATAACATCAAAATACCATCGCGCTGTAAAATAACACCACTTTTCCTAAAAATAACTCGAATTTCACCAAAACAACGCTAATTTCGCAAAATAATAACGCGATGTTTTCAAGATATTATGAAATTTATATTATTAAACGAGTATGTATTTATAGATCTAACATCCTCCATTCGATACACAATACAAGTTGTGGTTACACAATACACGTTGTGCTATTCGATATACAATACACATTGTTACATAATACAAGTTGTGTTATTCGATACACAAGACAAGTTGTGCTATTCGATATACAATACACGTTGTTTTAATCAATACATAATACAAGTTGTGTTATTCGATACACAATACAAGTTGTGGTTACACAATACACGTTGTGCTATTCGATATACAATACACGTTGTTACATAATACAAGTTGTGTTATTCGATACACAAGACAAGTTGTGCTATTCGATATACAATACACGTTGTTTTAATCAATACATAATACAAGTTGTGTTATTCGATACACAATACAAGTTGTGGTTACACAATACACGTTGTGCTATTCGATATACAATACACGTTGTTACATAATACAAGTTGTGTTATTCGATACACAAGACAAGTTGTGCTATTCGATATACAATACACGTTGTTTTAATCAATACATAATACAAGTTGTGTTATTCGATACACAATACAAGTTGTGGTTACACAATACACGTTGTGCTATTCGATATACAATACACGTTGTTTTAATCAATACATAATACAAGTTGTGTTATTCGATACACAAGACAAGTTGGGAGTCACGACCGGCTCTTGATATGTGCCGGCTCTTACATGAGCCGTCGTTCAAATGGGTCGTAGAAAATATTGAGCTGGTACCGTGACTCCCGCTCTTAACAAATCGAGTCATGACCCATCACTGATTCCTTATCTGTGCATTTATTTCTCTTGTGATACCTTGCGTATCGGACAGCAGAGACTTATTACCTATAATATCATAATTGGAATAATTAAGGATTCTTTAGATGACTCATATTTGATAAGATCCTTTGTTTGCCTTTATTTACATGAATTCACCCTACACGTGTGTATAACTTTCAAGATTAAATTATTCGCGCAAGTAATTAATTTTCGATCTCATGACACATTTGCAAATGTGTTCCTTTGTTCCTTTTGTATCCCATGCATCTTGTAGAGATAAGAATAATTTTCGCAATAAACAAACACATTTTGTATTGACACGATGAATTAAATGAAAATACGCTTTGTTTGAATCCACTTTCATTTTTGTATAGTCGAATCGAAACTAGTCGATTATGCAAAAATAAAAGTGGACACCAGCAAAGTGTCTTTTCATTTAATTCATAAGAATAATTCCTCCGCAAATATGTTCCATTATCCCTTTAGTATCCCTTGCATTCATGTAGAGGTATAATTTCTGCATGACATGTGAGCAAACTGTACAATTTACCCCAATAAATAAGGACGCTACTGGTCCAACCAGCTAGTTGTCATACGACTTTCGTGAAGTTTGTGTTTCATTTACAAAATCCTTACCCGGTCTCTGTAAACTTGTAGAGGAATCCGGTGATTTACATAGTCGATCTCACTGCTATTCCATAATAAACGCTGTGAATTTTACGATGTTACTCTAGACTTTCAACTGTGTGCATTTTAGCAATGTTTTTTTATTAGTTACCTTTAAGGTATCTGTGCTAGTTATAAGCTCTCTTAACAGGTTGTTTGGGATTGTACTAACCTCCCCACATTCTGGAATAAATTAATAGATGAAATTTTTACGGCTGAATCGATTGTTAATTAATCGTATGTTAAAGAATCCATAGTCGAATAATCGAGTGACGAAACCTGGAATGTTGAAAATTTGATATTAGAACGATAAAATATTTGTAAATCGACTTGTAATTGATTGTTAAATCAAAATTAATGTAGTATCGAAAGTTTTATTTCATATTTATTTATTTTTAACTACCATGCAGGAGTCCCAAATGCCCGAAGCCAGTGGGACTATGGCATCCCTGATTTGGGGTATATTGTGAGAATGAAGGTATTGAGAAGTGGAAGTTGATGAGAAAGATGAAGGTTGGGAAGTACCAGGCTATTTAGATCTGGTCCCTAAATACGGCTAATGCCATTTCAAGAAATGTTTCTATTCCGAATGACGGTTTTCCACCAGGGCGATACTGAGAGTATATATAATTAAATCAAATTTATTTGCGAACGCGGTGTTTTGAACCCGTCACCTCTGAATCCGCAGCCAGGGAACTTTTAACCACCCGGCCACGGAGGTCCTCGGGATATTACGTAATTTTCAGTTTTTATGAATATTGTGCAAATAAAACACAAATTTCTGCATTATCGTACTAATTTTATGTCTGTGTTTAGTTATGCGGAAAATAATGGACTACGTTGTGTTTTTTTTTATTATTATTACTTAGCACATGACTAGCATTTTATTTAGCGTTGATGTAACTAATCTACTGTTATTTAATGATATTACATGATGAGCAGACAACAAACATTTGATGCTTTTATAAGAACAAACTAGCCACAATAATATATCGCCTTTTGATTATAAACACTAAAAGACCCGGCCACTACAGATTTTTTATAAGTAAGCCACAAGTTTTCAATATTTAGTACAGGCAAATGTTTTATTTATTATAACTTATTGAAGTTTGTAAACCTCATTGTAATATTTTAATAATTGAAGAAGATAATATTAACACATCCCAAATGAACCACGAAACCGAAAAAACAACAGAAATTAAAAAGATTTCAGTCGCATCTGGGACTCGAACCCAGGACCTCTACCTATCCGGGGTAACCGCTTAACCAACTTAGCTAATGAGACCAGTTCAATTTACGCCATTTACACCGATATAATACTTCATGTTCAAGATTTGTTAATATTATTCTCCATTTTTTAATAATTAATATTATCTTCCAAAATAAGTCAATAGATGTCTCATATAAATAAAAATCGGGTAGGTATATCCGAGACTCTATCCAGATTACAATTGAGTTCTGGATGAAACTTTGCAATCATCATAAGGATAGCAGCCAATAATATGGGATTTATAAAAATGGAGGATAATATTAACAAATCTTGAACATGAAGTATGATATCGGTGTAAATGGCGTAAATTGAACTGGTCTCATTAGCTAAGTTGGTTAAGCAGTTTCCCCGGATAGGTAGAGGTTCTGGGTTCGAGTCCCAGATGCGACTGAAATCTTTTTAATTTCTGTTGTTTTTTCGGTTTCGTGGTTCATTTGGGATGTGTTAATATTATCTTCTTCAATGATTAAATATTACAATGAGGTTTACAAACTTCAATAAGTTATAAAAAATAAATTGAATTTTTAACAGATTTATAATTGTCACTAAATGCCAGTATGCCATAAGTGATAATGGATTGACATAGTGCAAAATATATAGTTCTAAGATTGTTCGTGGGAAAATATTTTTAATGATCTTAATGAGGTACATGACTTTGTACATACATGCTGTTTCACAATTAACTAATTTAAAAATAATATATAGTATATTTGCGCACGTTCCAGAGTGGAAGATACTCTCAGTGTCGCCCTGGTGAAAGACCACCATTCAGAATTGAAACGTTGCTTGAAATGGCTTTTAGCCGTGTTTGGTGACCAGAACTGAATAGCCAGGTATTTCCCCACCTCCCTCTTCCCTTTCTCCTTCCCCTCCCCAATACCTTCAGCCTCACAACATTTCCCAATTGGGAATGCCATAGTCTCACTGGCTCCAGACGGTTGGGAGCAGTTGGGACTCATATAAAAAAATTAAAAAATCCGTCGTTTATTAGAAAAGGGGAGAAAAGGGGAGGGAGTTATCAGAGGTATACCTTTATATCGGCCGGTCCTTGCTGTGTTAATTTTTTTCCAACACGAACTGTCCATCACCTGTCATTATCACAGCCATAATTTATAACTATTTAGTCTTACATTGCTCGTTATCCTCGTGGTATTACGCCATTACGCAATGTGGGTAAAGTCCGTATACTTGTATAGGGGTTTTTGTTACGTAGACACAACACTTTAGACTCGACTGTTTATGGCTGTCTAATAAAATTATGTTAAATCGCGTCCGCGTTCGGTTTATGCTCAAATTTAACGAATAGTAAAATATGGTACACCTGGGATATACTCGCTATTAGTAAAACGTGATCTCATCCTTCTAATAAGGAGGCAACACTCAAATCTTTGTGGGTACACCTCGCATAAAAGTTTACGGCACGGTGATTCGCAATAATATCTGTTGATATCACTGAACTGATAATCTCTAGAAGTGTGATCTGTCCCGATCTGAAAGAAAATATATTTAGCCGATTTACATTTCGACTCGCTAGATAACCACCTACGATTTAAAACTCTTCAAACTAATAAAAACTATTGAAGATTGTTTTCACATTCAATTAAGTTTAAATAAATTACACGATTCGTGTAAACTTAACAAAGTTTTTTTAAACATTAGTAAATGCCATAAAATCAGATTTTTTGGAATAAGTCATCCTCTGAATTTTCAATATAAAATCAACAATATTTCCCTCTCGTCTGTCAATGTCATTAATCTTAGCATTGTTTTGGATTCTAAATTTTCTTGGACATATCAATTCAATGACTAATCAGTGTTTAAAAATGCTCGGCTTCATTCTTCGAAGTGGAGGAAGGATGAAATTGGACTGAATGCTGTTGAAATGAGATCCGATGGGAATGTATGGTAAAACCATGTATGATCGTGTGAAAAATGTTGAGATTCGTAAAGAATACAAGACTGATGCAAGCGTAATGAGTAAGATTAAAAAAGGGACGCTTAGATGGTTTGAGAGTGTAAGGAGAATATATGACTCGAATATGAATGGAAGAAGAAGCCGGGGACGCCCGATAACGACATGAGACGATCAAGTGAAACAAATACTTGAATCGCGCCATGTCAGAATTCGGAATAACAGAAGAGAATTTATGAGACGATGTATGAATTCGAATGAAGCAAGAAGTGTATGTCAAGATCGATTTGTTTAGCTCTCCGTACTCTCTGCATTCCCCTGCGGAAAACGTGTGATTGTTAGTTAGTTAAATTTATTTCGGCCAGTAGAACAACTAGTCTAATTTGATAAGTTCTCTGCTTCGAACTAATTTAATTTAATTTTTTAAATTTTAATGTCACATCACCAAGTTACCGCTTCATATGAAAATAAATTATTTAATTTGTTTTATCCCAACTTATTGGCTACAAAGGTATTGTTAAAAAAACATTCTGCGAATTTAATGTTCATCATTAAATTTATCATTACAATATTTCCATTAAATACTAACTTTTTCTTTTCTTCTGATTATTTATACTTTTTGCATGTCATGTTGTTCAAAAAAGATGTTCGATAT
Source organism: Halesus radiatus (assembly GCA_022606495.2). NCBI lineage: Eukaryota > Metazoa > Arthropoda > Insecta > Trichoptera > Limnephilidae > Halesus > Halesus radiatus. The sequence goes on along the minus strand of JAHDVE020012351.1, from coordinate 16,009 downwards.
TTGAAAATGTTTGATCGAGTTCAGCCAAAGTAAGGAAATAATTACCTTAGTTTGTGCACACAGCACGTCCATAGCGTACTTCTACCGGTTTTTTTCTCTCCAGTGGTTGATACATAAATGCTAAATACCTCGTCCATGTAATTGATATCGCCTTGTTTTCATTTATTAGAGAGTGCCAATAAAATGTCCTTGAGGCCATGTATTATCACATTAAAGTAGAGTGGTAAGATCTTTGGGTCTGGGTCAAATGTCACAGCTTCAAATCACAACTAACACACGTTAATTGTCATTTATGTGAATATTGCGCAAGAGTCCCAACTACTCTCAACCATCTGGAGCTAGTGAAGTGAGACTATGGCATCCCCAATAGGGTATTTTCACAAACTACGGATACCGTTAAAAAGTGTGAAAAATTTAATGTTCATAATTCTGATTCTGATAATCGCACTAAAAATGTGTAATTTTAATATTTTCATTCATAATTATTGATTTTAGAAACGATCTAAAACCGCACATTCCGAAACGGTTCGGGCTGGCTACAACGTGGCTGGTAAGACGGCTGTCACCGACGCTGGTCGGCGTGACGCCAACAACGCCATATTCATAAACTAACACAAACATGTCGTTTTAGGGGTATATCAAAAAAGGCACATAATTGTGGAAAATTTATTCGTAAACATAATAATAAACTTAAAATGCCATCGTTAAGGTAATTTTTTCTTAATTTTAATAGACATTTAATTTAAAAAAAAACAGTGAAAATACCCTATTGGGGTATGCTGTGAAGCCGAGAAGTGAGGGTAGTGGGGAAAAGAAGGAGATGGTGATGAAGATGGTGGTGAAATCACCCAGCTATTCAGATTTGGTCACCAAACGCGACTAAATCCATTTCAAGTAACGTTTCATTTCTGAATTGTTGTCTCTTACTACGACGATACCGAGAGTACGAGTATATTCCACTCACGTGGAATGTCTTGCGTTGTTCCGCAAATACATTGTATTATGTTATTTTTAATTAATTGATTCTGAAACAGCATGAACTAATTAAATAAACTTTTAAAATTAAACAAGGATAAAGATAATATTTTGAATAAATCGGGGGAATATAAATTAATTTCTAACGGTTGCAGCTATTTTATAATAGGAAAGACTTCTAGAAATGTCAGTATTAAAATTATGGAGCACAAATAATTTAAAAAAAATCTGAATTTGCAAATCATATTTTAGAAACCAATCATTTTTTTGTTATAAAGGTTTAAAAATACTACCGGTTATTACAAAGCAGAATCTCTCGATCCATTTCGTAAGCATATTTGAATTTGTAATCTTAGTAAAGTTCACCAATAGATCTACTATATAGAATATTCCCGACCATCTCACCTCAGGGTAGATAGATGTATAAAAAGATACATCTATATATAAATCGTGTCGTCAGTTCGTTGATGGACAATTTGAGAAATCACCGCTTCTAGTTAACATAAATGAAAACAAATACATATAAGTAAAGGCAGGAATAGGGAATTCAAATAAAAACAATTCTCTTTTGCTACAAATAATACCTTTCTCGTATTTGGGGTAGCGGGAAGCTGATGGCCTAGGAAAAGCTTTAACCTTTCTGTGGACGCTTTTAGATCTTTAAGGGTAGAATGCAAATCGAGTGATTTTAAATGATTTCTGTTTTATCAACAACAAGAAAAGGGAAATAAATAAGTGAAATGTGGAATGATACCAGTTTTTGGTCTCAGAATCGGGTGACTGGATGGCTCGGCTGTCGGAACTTGAGTTTTGTATGTATGACGTACCTATTCCTCTGCACGTGTTATTAGATATCATTTGGTAATAAAATATATTATATTATAACATTATGATATCTACGAGTTTGTTTGACAAATCCACCCTAAAGATGCCAGATACCTACGTATAAGTTCACATACCTACGTATAAGTCACTGACGTCAGCATAAATAGACTTGCCATAACATCCCATTTTTCACGGCTGGAGGCAAATGTCACGTTTGTTTCGCGTGATTTTGACAGCTGTAAGCAAATTATAAAACATTAAAGAGTCAGTCAAAAACTCGGTTTTTGAAAACAAACCGAATCTTTTTACTTATTTGCTATTTTAATTAAATTGGCGACACGCCTAGCTCACCCCTCGCCTCCGTTATTTTGATTTTTCCCCTTTCGTGTTAGGACATCTCTATTTATTTGTTTTATTTATTACAAAAAAAATTACATAATTATAACGCAATACGTCATATACGTGATTTTTAAACTTTCTGTTGATCTATTCTCCATAAGTTGTAGCTTGTGGTTATGGGAGGAGTATTTACATGCGTTATGATAAAATAATAAAAACAATTCAATATGTAAACAATATTAAAAACTTATTAAATAACTACAATTGTAAATCAACAGATCAATTTTAGAATAATATTTTTTTTAAATAACCATATAGTATTAATTGATAAACTAAAGTTCTTAAAAACTTAAGACAAGATTTTTGTGCATATCGCAAATGGTAACAATTATTATTTTTATAAACAATAATTATTAGCCTGAAACACTCATCCAAATTGAAAAAAACTTTTCCGAGCAAAGATAAATGTCGCCGACAGGACTCGAACCTGCCATCTATTTGAGGGATTTAGCCGTTACAAGCCTTTCTCATACTAATAAAGTTGGTTGTTTACAGGTGAAAATATAATAAAAACAGTAATTATTGAATGAAACACTGGTATATATTGATTAACTTGGCGGGTTTGCGATAAGCCGACGTAGCTCAACGGTAGAGCATCTGACCGGACATCAGAAGGGTGCAGGTTCGAGTCCTGTCGGCGACATTTATCTTTGCTCGGAAAGGTTTTTTTCAATTTGGATGAGTGTTTCAGGCTAATAATTATTGTTTATAAAAATAATTGTTAACCATATAGTAATTTATATGCTAGATAGTTCAGCGAGTTAATTTGCTTTTTGAATTGTTCATATTTCAATGTTTCGGTTACATTATTTTTTTTATGGATAATAATATATTGTTGACTAAGATGCTATTAACACATCCCAAATGAAACACGAATGCGAAAAAAAACAACAGAAAAATAAAAAGGTATCAGTCGCATCTGGGGCTCGAACCCAGCAAACTTTTCAATCAATTTTTTTTTCATGTATTATTGTTTACTTATTGAAATTTACTGATTATTATTAAATTGTGTTGCCGCTCATCTCAACACAGGATTGTCCTAGTGAGATGGGTGGCTAGTGTTTTTGTTTTCATAATTAAATTTACGAATAAATAAATAAATAAGGATAGCAGCCAATAATATGGGATTTAAAATGGAGGATAATATTAACAAGTCTTGAACTTGAAGTATGATATCGGTGTAGACGGCGTAAATTGAACTGGTCTCATTAGCTTAGTCGGTAAAGCTGTTGTCCCGGATAGACAGAGGTCCTGGGTTCGAGCCCAAGATGCGACTGATACCTTTTTTTTATTTTTCTGTTGTTTTTTTTGGGATGTGTTAATATTATCTTCTTCAATGATTAAATATTACAATGAGGTTTATAAACTTCAGTAAGTAAAAAAAAAAATTGAAATAATATATTGTACCATCTTATGCCAAAATACAAGTAGTGGTGGTGCTGTGCTGTGGTCGTTCTTAGCATAGGCTAATTAAATGGCTATTAAACCATTTGTTTTGAATCTATTCCCTGTACTACCAGTGGAGTGAATTTTACTAATGAAAAATTCTCTGTAGATTTGATATAAGGCGTTTCTTTTATATAATTCTGTGATAGATGGTACATTAAATTCAAATTGAAGTCGTAAGGTTTTTTAATGGAGGTTTTAATTATTTTTTAATTACATTTGTTATTCTATGTATTATTTGCTCTATAAACAAGTAAATAAAATTAGTAAGTATTATAATTCTTGATAGTAACCACATATCTATTTTTTTATATGAATACCACACAAGAGTCCCAACTGTCCCCAACCGTCTGACTATGGCATCCCCAATTGGGGAATGTTGTGAGACTGAAGGTATTGGTGAGGGGTATGAAAAGAGGATGAGAAAGGTGGGTAAATCCTTGGCTATTCAGATCTGGTCACCAAACACGGCTAAAAGCCAATTCAAGCAATGTTTCAATTCTGAATGGTGGTCTTTCACCAGGGCGATACTGAGAGTATCTTCTACTCTGGAACGTGCGCAAATATACTATATATTATTTTTAAATGAATTAATTGTGAAGCAGCACAAATTAATTAAACAAAATTTAGTCGCGCACGCCGGGCTTTGAACCCGCGACCTTCGGATTCGTATTCGAGAGCCTTACCCCTCGACCATGGAGGCTTATGACCCAATAACGGTTATAATGAGCTATAAACTTTTCTTAGCGGTATGTTTTATCTGGTAACTAGCCAGCAGTAACTTACTGGCACTTTACTAAATCTGCCTTTAATTTTCCAGAAACTTGACTTATTTTATAAAGTTCGTTCTGAACCATCAAGTTGTTTACGTTCCGTGAAAATGCATGTCTGCGCCGGCCAATCAACACAAGCAATGCTCGTAAAATGCATGTCGGCGCATTCCTGCCATTATAAATGCATTGAATGCATTTCTGCGAGACTCCACAAATGCCTATTGTCCAGATTTCTCAGGAGCCGTTGTGTGGAGGGTATACAGAACTGTTTACAAAACGAATGACTTAATTGAGCCAATAAAGTGACAAGAGTACATTGGCCCGACCAATTCTTGGTACCTACTCGATAGCTATCGTTCAAAGAAGTTAGTAGTACAATCGAATTGAGGGCGCTGCAGTCGTTTCAATTGCTCAAAATTACAACAACAAGGTGGTTAAAAAACAAAGGGATTAACTTAAAAAAACCTTAGATTCCACGTGCATATTTACCACATTATATTATATTATTTATTTATGGTCAAAGACCATTTACAAACATATATATATATATATTTTTTATGTACACAAGAATCCTAACTGCTCCCAACCGTCTGGTGCCAGTGAGCCTATGGCGTCAGAAACGGGGTCTGTTGTGTGGCTGAATATAGTGGCGATGGGAAGGATATGTGAAAGAGGAAGGTGGGAAACTTCCTGGATATTCAGATCTGGTTACCAAACACGACTAAAACCGTTTTTAACAACGTTTCAATTCTGAATGTTGGTCTTTCTCCATGGCGATACTGAGAGTATCTTCTACTCTGGAACGTGTCGCAAATATGCTCTATATTATTTTTAATGAATTATTTGTGAAACAACAGAAATGAAATAAAATTTAATTACGAATGCCGTTATACAAACCCGCGACCTCCGGATTCGTAGTCAAGGATCTTACCCCTTGACCACGAAGGCCGTCAAGTGTTCTAAGGTGCCAAATTTATTATTCAAACTTGTCATTACGCTTTGCAATGCGAGATAATTACATAGAAATGTATTTTTTTATGTACTTATCAAATAATAATAATAATAAAACATTTATTTGTCAATAAATTATTTTATTTTAACATTTTATGCAATCTTAGCAATTAACAAAGGCTCACGGCTCAGCATTCCGGAGCCCTGAGTGGAGCTGGTTTTCAGAGGAACGGCTACGCGGCCTGTTTCATATAAAACTTAATTTTGGATTTGAGGCCAAAATACCCATGAAGCAGGCCGCGTAGCCGTTCCTCTTTAGCAGTGCCTAATACAGAATAGAAATTATATGAATTGAAAGTTACGTAAAATCTCTACACTTTAATCAAATTAAAGGAAGCCATTTATTAGATTTTATGTCATAATAAAATATTAGATTTTATATAAAAATAAAAAAATAAAACTTTATTGAAGAGCGGCTTTATGTAAAGGGAATAAGGAACTCCAGTCGACGTTCAAACTTAAACTGGTATTTATTTCGTTTTTTTTTCTTAAGTTAGTTCTCATAGTAATAATTTTCAAAGTTTCAATTTTTCAAAGCCCGCCAAAACGCTCCAAATCTTTTGTCGTCGGTTTTGATTAGTTTTGGGATTAAAATGTCAAATGTTAAAACAAGGATGAGCTTTACCGTACATAATTGTATATTCTATTCATAGTGAACCATAAATAAACGTAAGTAATTAAATTATGTACCTTTTTAGAAACTCTAACTGAAAGAATCATCATAATATCCGTATTGATAATTGGTTTGCTCACGAATACTAAAATTCCTTTCATTAATATTAGTTTTTTTTGTATACTGAACAGCAATTATAGAGCTTACAGTCACCCAAATTGAATTTAAATTTCGCCAAAAAAAAAAATGCATATTTAAAACACAAAACAAAATCGAAAAATAAAAATTTACATACTAATCAAAAAACAGAATGCGCACGTGATGTCAGATGTTCCAAATGCAATGGAACCAATATAACAAGGTGTTTCGATGAGATGGTTTTTTATTCACTTTTAAATAACGATTTTTAAATTCTTCATATATTTATATATAAAGAAAGTTATATATTCAGAATCGGCGTTTGCTGATCTATGTGAATATATATTTTTAAAGCCATTATATTTTTCACTGGAGTTCCTTATTGAACATACTTCTAATATACCATCTAATATTTATGTAGTTGTAACAGTACGGTTGAAAGCGAGTTCAACGTCTGCAGAAATCAAAACAACTTTCATAAATAATATTGGAGTATTTGCTGAACTAAACATCCAGTCGAAAATACTCACATTTATTTATCGGCAGTGCCAGTAGGTAATGTAGTCGAACAGTTACTAGACGTTTAGTAAACTCTTCCAAAATGACAAAAGTCGCAACTCATAACTAGAAAACTGAAAATACTCACATTTATTTATCGGCAGTGCCAGTAGGTAATGTAGTCGAACAGTTACTATACGTTTAGTAAACTCTTCCAAAATGACAAAAGTCGCAACTCATAACTAGAAAACTGAAAATACTTCACATTTACTTATCGGCAGTGCCAGTAGGTAATGTAGTCGAACAGTTACTAAACGTTTAGTAAACTCTTCCAAAATGACAAAAGTCGCAACTCATAACTAGAAAACTGAAAATACTCACATTTATTTATCGGCAGTGCCAGTAGGTAATGTAGTCGAACAGTTACTAGACGTTTAGTAAACTCTTCCAAAATGACAAAAGTCGCAACTCATAAATAGAAAACTGAAAATACTCACATTTATTTATCGGCAGTGCCAGTAGGTAATGTAGTCGAACAGTTACTAGACGTTTAGTAAACTCTTCCAAAATGACAAAAGTCGCAACTCATAACTAGAAAACTGAAAATTTCGCTTTTGCGATAATGCGAGTTTTTACGTGAATTACACCATTTTCACATGAAATTCGCAATTTTTAGTTATTCTCATGTTCTTCTGAAACTATTTAACATAACTCATAACTGGAGAACGCGAATTTTTACTTGAATTACGCCATTTTCAATAAAAATTCGCAATTTCTTGTAAACTTTTCGTATTTTTCACTGTGATGTTATTGTCTCAATATTTCTTTGTCTATGGTTTTTGACATGCTTGAATAGCCATTAAATGGAACGTCTGGTCAAAAACGACGCATACTGTAATTTTTTTCCATTTTTCAAAAAATAATTTAAATTTAAAAAAGAGACAATTTTTTTTTTAATCGAGCTACTTTTGTTGTAAAATAACCCAATTTTTCCTGAAAAATAACCCAATTTCCACAAAAATAACACCACTTTCTCAAAAACTAACGCAACATTTTTAGGTTCCACCCAATACGTTTGGCTGACTTTTAAAAACTTATTTTATAGAACTTATATTCTATTAATTAAAAAAATTATATTATTAGGAAATTGTCTTTATTAAGAAAACATTTTTTGCAAGTTCTCCTATGTATAGTAATTTTTACGCGTGACAGCTGGTTTCACCTGCTGACACCATTGTCAATGCCGAGAATTTTAGCACTCGCAGACCAATAAAAAAACATCCTAATATATCTTTTTGTATGTTTCTTAGTTTTGCCCCCCAGGCGGCCCCTGGATTGTTACGCTACTGTTTGCCACTAACAATGCTCGTGTAAAAATCACGTTTTATATTTGTAAAAAAAAGCGACGAATTCGCCAAAAGTTAAGATTACAAATTTCTTCGTAATCGTGGGGAATATTTCGACATTTGATATTTGAAAAGCACGAATCGGTAAAGAATGCATAACTGTGTAATATTTTAATTGGTAATATTGTATTTTATTCACAAATTCCATTAATAAATTGCTAATATTTAAATATTGTATAACCTTTGCGTAGATTACTGAATAAAAATAACGTGAGTCATGACGCAAACCTTGAATCGATAATCATAAATTTTCGATTCATTTGCATTGCCTGTCTAATTGGTTTAGTACGGTATTTTTTTGTAAATACGTATCTACTTTCTCAGACAGTTGTCTTAACTTTTAAGAAAGCAGTATTCTAACAAATTTGAATGAAGAACTTTAGATCACATGATTCCTCTAGTTAAATATGTTACCTGCAGAAATATATTAAAAAAATGTATTAAAAGTAAACAGTTAATAAATATATTGATAACTTGGCTATCTGAAAGAAACTATTTGTATTAGATAATTACGAAATATTATTTTATGTACGATTTATTGTTGGCATTTATGTTATTTAAAAAAAAAATTGAGTAAGATTCTTACGAAATATGAATGTGTTAACTTTGTTACATATGTATGTATATATATATATATATATTGTAACTTAACCTTAACTATAAATTTAATATAAGGTTTTTAATAACAAGCTTCCGTTAGACAAACTACTTAAAAGTAGTTTATCGGGACTTTTTGCCTTACGTTTTTTATAAAATGTCTTAAATTAAATTAATGTAATTAAATAAAAATTAAAATAAATTGTTCATGCCATTGTCCCTCTGAATTTATACATTTTATTATTATGATATTTAATATATAAAATTTCCACAATTTTATTGTTTCGGTTATGTAAATCTCTAATCGAAATTCCTTTTTTATATAAGCACTAGTTTTTACGAGTACATATATACATCTTTATTTATGTACGTTTTTCGGAAATTAATGATTTATTTTTACAACGTATGTTACATCTTTTATTACCTTTCTCAGTCGTGTTCTCGCAGGCATGTATGTAAAATGTGGGTTAACTCAAGTGGTCCCCAGACGCTTATCGGAATTGGCAATAATTATTGTATGAACTATGTTATCTTGCACTCGACATTTCTGTTGGCCGTTTGCCGATGCTATCTCGAAAAATATTCAATCTGTCCTTCCGTAATGCCTTTAAGCCGTCACGTGTAGAACATTATAACAAGCTTAGAAAAAGCACGCTCGTACCATTATTTTCACTGCCTTACGTACTTGGTATGTGTTTTACTTCTTGTTTTTACTTCATTTGATTTGTTTTTCTCGTACAATGTGTTATAATTTATCGGGTTATGAGCTTTATGATTAACGGTTGAGGTATTGTTGATTATTGAAGATATTTAGCTGATTGTAGTGAGAATGTGTCCATTTTCAACAGCTTCCAACTAGCGATGAGTCATTTATGAACGAGCCGTTCATTTGTGCCAGCTCATTTTGATGAGCCATAAGTGTACGACTCCCGGTAAACCTTACCACGGCTCAATTGAATTGTGACTCTTTTTGACAAACCCTGGAACTACTTAAGAAAGGTTGTTTATTTATATAAAAAAATAAACATATAACAGACGTTCGATAGTATTTATTCTCACTCAATTTCACGATGATGTTTCCTTCAATAAGGTCATTTTAAATTTATTTATATAAAATCATCGTTGACATGTCTAATTTCTACAAAGCTAAATTATGCCCACGACTGTGGGGCTTGCAATTAATATTTGGCGCTATGATGCATCTTAAAGCATGTCCTTTGTCGTGTGTAGAGATAAAAATATTTACCACATTTACACGTGTGTAGGCACTGTAGAGTACGTGAACGGCACCTGACAGTCTGGCATCTGGACGTTATCTACCTACACCTATACGCTGTAATCTGGGAGTCGTAGGAGCTCGGAGTCGTATGATCTGGGAGGTGTGGGAGTCACGACCGGCTCTTAATATGTGCCGGCTCTTAAATAAGTCTTCGTTCAAATGAATTGTTCGTAAATATTGAGCTGGCACCGTGACTCCCGCCTCCAAGGCTTGGTATTCTTGATTTGCATCTTGGTTTGGCGCGTTTGTTTTCCCCTTGATTGTTTTCCAATATTTTATCTAATAACTAAGTTTGCTGTACGAACCTATTTTATTTATTTGGTATCCAGATATTACATGTCTAGGTAAGCCTCAATTAAAAGGTTATTATCTGTAAACATATATCTGTAGTTATCATTTCTAATGCCTCAAAGGCACTCAAAAATACACACGTTGTAGTTTGCTAACTTAAACAATGCTACAAATGATTTATATGTAAATTCTATACGGGTATTTAGTGAAATGTCTTGGGTTTTCACTGAAAAAGTGCTTAAACTGTAAGATTAAGTTATGTATGAAATACGTGCTAGAACTTCAGGTAAAACGTTCAAAAAGCACGCTGAAAAACAGACATTTTATTATGTATTTAACAGAATCTCTACATATAAAAATTAATGTTTGTCTGTCTGTCCTCGATTTTCCCGAAAATTACAAGACCGGTTTCGCTGAAAATAGAACAGTTTGTTCTTATCAGTGCCGGGAAGGTTTAGAGAGTAGTTTGAATGAAATCCAATATGTAAAACTTACTATGACGTTTTAAAAAAAGTATGAACAACATTGAACCCGCCATGTTGTATTGAGGTTAGCCCATAGATATACCACTCTCGCTAGCTACACATTACAGGTAGAATATTTTCAAAATAAGAAACACATGTATTTACCTTTATTATTTAGATGTGTTTCGAAAAAATAAATGTTTGGAATGAAATAAAATTTCTCTAAATTATGCAATTACAAAAAAATACAAGTTTAGCCTATGGGAATGGGATGGTGGGAGGGAAGAGAAGGAAATGGATCTGGTCTGTGTAGTGTAATATGTATTGTGTGAATTTTATTTAATGATTTTAGGTTTGAAGTTGTGAGGGGCTGAGTTAAATAAGTCGAACTCACTGTATGAAGTGTTAAAAATGTGTGAAGCGCGGTGAATAAACGTGTTTTGTTTTGATTTGGTGTTGCAGTGTGTGGTTTGTCTGGTTTGTCCGATGGTCTACGTCGATACTTGGATGGTTGATATTCTGCTGGGTAGAACCCTCGATTAGCAGTTGGACAGATTGAGTTCAACCGATTCGCACAGCAAGTACCGATTTCCTTTTCAGAAGAACAAGTTTTTCTTAGCGACAGGGTCTGTAGTTCTCTGTAGGTACTATACATATTTCGGTTCATAGCTTTTTTTTTTAATCAATTGATTTTCATTTATATTTGCCCCATATTTCAGCTAACTAAAAGATTTCCTCGGGTGTAATACACATGTAATTCACATGTTATGACGCGTGGTAACTAGTGTGATAAAAAACACACATGTACTTCAGTGTTAAATAGACCTTTTTATTACATTATGATATTAGATAGCGAACGTCGATGAGTTTGAGTTTATCTTTGCAATATTTCATAACTGCACTTTTTCATTAGATTCTTTCCTTTTGTTTATCAGCTTACAAGCTTTTTTTATAATGCAAATACCGCACAATACTCCCAACTGCTCACAACCAAAGGGACTATTGCATCCCCTATCGGGGTATGTTGTGACACTAAAGGGAGTGGATGTTAACGAGTTGGGAAGAGGAAGGTTGGGAAGTACTTGGATATTCATATATAGTTACTGACGACCAGGGCTATACTGAGAGTATCTACTTACCACTCTAGAACACAAATATACCGTATTGTAGCCTTCACTCAACACCACCAGAGCCCATTAACTTTATAAACATTCACACACCGTCAAGACCAACCCGACAGACCTATTTGTTTTATTTGGCCGCATGCAGGACCAACCTTAGGATAAATTCTCCAATTTCCCGTATTTGTTAATTATTAATTAAGCCACAAACTAATTTCAACGTGTATTGTCATTGACATGGAATCGGAACCGCAATTAATCAAAATGTCATTAACCCTAAGGATAAGGACAATGTCTTATCCTTAAAAAGAAACGAAATCGGGCCCCTGGTTTCGAATCCGCGAGGATGTTAACCACTCGGCGGCGAAGGTCGTCAATCATTTCATTATCGTTTTTGACACCTGTTTATCATAAGTTTTATCATAAACCTACCATTAATAACGTAGTTTTTTTTTAAATAGCTAATACTCGTATGTAAACATTTAATGTTTTTTTATTGCTTTTTTAAATCTGTTTTTTGAGGTCAATAAAAAAAGGTTCAGTGGTGCCCACTCCTCCAACGAATCAATCATTTCCACCAGGATATATAAACAGTCCGCATTCCGCCAATCAATCAGGAATCGGATTACACTACGCAAAAACGCTAAGAAACTGTCACTTTATTAGCGGACCGGTCATTTGACTAATATCGCTCGGGGCTTTACGCGTGTCCGGTGTCAGTCACAGTCACAGTTCACACTTCACAGTGTCCCTCGACTCCTGGCTCCTGGCACTCGTGCTCGTGCTCGCCTGCCGCCTGGTCATAGTGTTTGTAAACAGTACCCGCGCAGTTTTACTGTTTACGTGGTAAACCGCGGAAATAATCGATATTATTTTGTTGTCATTTTTGTGGAAAGTGTATCGAAGCTTTGCTTGTGGTAAAATAATGGATTTTCTTTATTGTGTGTTTTTTTTTTGAAATTATATTTAGGAATCAAACGGTTATACAATAATGTATGATAATTACATAGTTAAATTAACATAAGATTAAGTTCCATTAATTGAACAGTTATAAACAATTATACATACTACATAATAAACAAAGACAAATGATAAAATAAACAATAGATATTATAAGAACAGTTAAAATGGAATAAAATTTTTCACATAATAGGATAAATTCAGCATAATGTTTTATTTAGCCTGTTGTCTGTTGAATTGAATTGATTTTAATTGATTTCTAAAGATGTTGTCCCCTTCTCTTCTTTGTCGTTTTCGTAAACCTTGTTTTAGGGATGTCTTGTATTGTGTTTTGCCTCATAGTATTACAAAATATTTCATACAATTATATTCAGTGTGTGTATTTTTGTTAGTTGATCATAATATACTGCACCGATGAATCTTCGGTATAGTCTACCGCTGAGTTCCCCATTATAACCTCTCTTTCTCTTACATTCGTCGTTAATGAGAAAGGGGGAGAGTGTACAACGGACATATCGGCGGTACGCCTCTCATAATCAAAGCAAGTATATATAAAAATTAAACATTTTATATAATATTTAAAATGTTCAAACATTAAGAAATAACACAACTAAAACTTCTGGAATATCAACCAAGTCCTAGGTCTGAGGTATAATTTAAAAAAAATCCTATTTTTAATGAAAATTAATGGTTTCTGTCTGTCTGTCTGTCTTCGATTTTCTCGAACATTACTCGATCGGTTTCGCTGAAAATAGCACAGTTTGTTCTTATTAGTGCCGAAAAGAGACCGATAGGGTTTGCCGAGTCTCACCATCTGGGTGACACACGTCGAACTCCGGGTTCACGTTTCTTCAAACATTCAACTAGTGCTGGGAACAAAATTCTACATGATTCGGCCTAGCTTATTTAATTTCACCGTCAGGGGGATTGTGTCGTTTTATTATTTTGTATGAAAATTTGCTTGGAACCCATGGGAAATATCGCGTTGCTCTTCGACCGTAATATTTGGTCGCGTGGATTTTTAACGGCGCGCTGTTTATAATGTGCCTATATTATAAAGCAAGTTAGTTTTATTTTCTCATATTTTAACGGGAGTTTACTGCACGATTGCTCTTTAGAAAAAACCGCTACTCTTTATTAGCTAACTTTTAATTCAATCGAAATTCACACTAAGGTAGTAACAATTATAATGTATTATTTAATTTCCTGTTACAAACTTTTAAATGTATTCAATTTATAACTTCGTTGCACAACGCGTGCTTTGATCAGATTTACTTTTCACTAATCCTTGGCTATAAAAATGCTTTATCATTTACTTACGCCACCCAAACCGCGAGACACTGATTCGTTCCGAAATACTTGATAATGTTATAATATTTTCGTGCTTTGTGGTTAAGAGGTCTATTCAGTTATTCACCTTGTACAGTGAACTTGTTAGTGATATTTGTTTACTGTTTATTTCAATGCATTTTAACCAAATATTTCTTGTTGTAATTTTTGTATCTTGGCAAGGAAACATTAAAGCCAAACGAAACGTAATACGTGCTCACAGATGGCGCTAATTTAAATATTAAAAAATACACTTTGCCCGCAATGCTTTTATTAATAATAATTTTATTATCATTAATGCTTTACACGAAATATGAAATGGAATAAATTGTTATTTTAGATTTAAAGTCCTTCAAGAAACTTATAAAAATACAATGTATTATTGTAAAATCAACATGTCGTGAGCATACAAGATAAAATGACCAACTGTAAAAGTTGTTTTTAGTATTTTTTCTGTAGTTCAATTGCATCCCGAAGATCGGGTCTTTCACGTAGGTATGTTGTAATAGAAATTCAAACAGTCTTTTAAAGGGTACGTAGGTATTAGTGGTGGGCGAAGCGGCTCGATGATCCGGATCACTGATCCGGATCACTCACTACAGGTTCGCTGATCCAGCTCGATTGAACGACGGTTCGCGTCTCCCCGCACCATGCCCTCTCCCTCGCTCCCTCGGCCTTCCTAATGACGTCCTTAAGGCGCTCTTACACGATACTTTTTTCGTCCAGTTTTCATGTGGATTGTCTTTACAGAGAGCTGATTTAGTGATCCGGCTCACTAAACCGAGCCGCTTCGCCCACCGCTAGTAGGTATAGCGACCGTCTTACAAAATCAACTGGGCCTAATAACGACTCCAATTTAAAAATTCCGAAAAGTTTAAAAGGTTGTGTAACTTTTTGACGTGTTTAAGATTACTCGAGGACCTGCCTCACAGGATGCAGGTAATAACGCTTAATTTAACTAGATGGAATCGGCAATCAGCAGTGGTATCTGCCTAACTTCAAAACACGATCTACTGAAACAACACTTCCCAGAATAATAATTTTTTTATCGTTTTTGCTTTTATAGATCCCAAGAACACGGGACGAAAAAAATAATTTGCATAAAAGTAAACATAAACCCGATATCATTATAGATCGGCATAATTTATTACGGAGCCTTAATTAAAGATTAGCAAAACAAAAAAAGCTAAAATTAAATATTTATAAAGGGGATTCCAAGAATATCAAAACATTATCATGTTTAAGAAAATAATAATATTTCACGTCGCAAAATTAACGACACCCCGAAGAAAATATATTATTATTGCATCATAGCCGGTTTTTCATCAACATAAAATTAATGGCATTTTGATAGCAAAATATTAGCATTTTTCTATCAAATATTATATTTAATCGTGTTATGAAGTTGTGAATTCTTGCTTGTCCTTTGGGTGCCATAATTGATTTGACAGCGAAAGTAATGCCTTGTGACGACTATTAATTTTATTTCATTCCGAATATTTATTTTTTCAAAGTATATCTAAATAATACAGTTCTTAAGTACCCACTTGTGTTTTCCATTTTGAAAACATTTTACCTAAATAAACCTTCTTATTTTGAATATGTATCTGTGTCTAACCAGAGTGGATTATCTATGGGCTAACCTCAATATAAAAAAAGGGGATCAATGTTTTTCAACAGTTTTACTTATTGGATTTCATTCAAACTACTCTCTAAACCTTTCCGGAACTAACAAGAACAACTAACTAAACTAACTAACTAACCATCACGCCGTTTCCCCGCAGGGGTAGGCAGAGAGGATGGACCGCCAAACAACTCGATCTTGGCATACACTTCTTGCTTCATTCACATTCATACAACGCCTCATACATTCTCTCTCTCAAG
>JAHDVE020012350.1:0-36289 GCA_022606495.2 Halesus radiatus | reverse complement strand
GAACGAGTGATGGGGGCCGCTGCAGAAATGAAAGTAAATCCTGTAAACTTAAATATTCAAAATATAACAAGACTGCACGCTTGCATTGAAAATAATGGCAGTCATTTCGAACAAATGCTCCAATAAAAAATATTACATAACCTACATGTCCGCATTTTCATTTATTATTTATTTGGTAAAATTCTCACAAACTCACAGCTATTATTAGCAAGTGTGTCGAAAAGCGTCTTGGCTCTTTCCTACACACTAAATAATAATAGTAAAAAATGAGACGAATGCTGCCGCTGAACGAGCTAAAAAGCCCCCTAACACGTAAGAATATTATTCAACGAACTCGAATAACATGTTGCCAGATGGGTTTTTAATCACTTTAATTTGACTTCAAAAAATAATTAATTCCATTACACGTAAAAATTATTAAAATATTTCCAAGTATTATTAAATACAATATTACAGTACAGTACTTTGAACCTTCACAATAAATTTATTTGATTTAAATTTAGTTTGTAGAATTCCATTTCAATTTTAAGAAATTTATTATTTTTAACAGTATTATTATTAAATCTACAAAAACAGTTTATTTATAAACAAGTTCTGCTAGTTGTAATTATTATTACGCGTGACAGCTGTTTCGCCTTCTGATGGCATTATAAAACTGTGTCAAATGTTTCTTTATATTAAATAATGACTTTGTAATCACCATAAAGTTATTATTTAATTTAAACTATAATGTCACATTACAAAGTAAATGTTTCATTGAACAAATTAAATGTTTCTATTTTTATTATTCTATGGCTTTCTTGATTTGAGCACCTGCTTTCAATGCTATTATGCTATGGTTTTATTGATCTGAGCACTTGCTTTCAATTGAAATTTATTCGCACATTCAACGGAGTGGAGTTTATGAGTAAACGCATTAATTTAAAAGAGGAACATACATTTGATTATTATTTTTAATATCGATATTTGTATCACACAATAACAGCTACCAAAATCCGATATACGAGTACCTACACAATTATTATGTTGAATTGGGGTAAGTTGTATGGCTAAGGGAAGGATTGGAAGGTGAGGAAGTACCTGGCTATTCAGATCTGGTCACCAAATACGGCTAGTCATTTCAAGCAACGTTTCAATTCTGAATTATGATCTTTCACCAGGGCGAGAGTATCTTCCACTGAACGATGAAAGGAGTTATAATATAATTATAAGTCGGGAATGGATGACATGGCAAAATCGTGTGAATCAAATTGGTACCTTCGTGAGTCGGGCCATGTCAAAATTCAGAATAAAAAAGGGTGTGTACGAGCCTGCTGCGAAATGGCGTATGGTTAAGAATATTTTTTTAAAATTATAGTGGTAATTTTTTGTCGAGTTTTAAAAAAAATTACGAAGTTTTAAATAAAATAAAATTTTATAATTATTAAATTTAGCAATCTGGCAACATTAATTCACCCATGCATTCTAGACGTGTTCGCTTTTGAAACGCGTGTTGATTTGCGACGTTGCTTTCACACTTTGACAAAAGATAAAACAGTGGTGACGTGTGGTGAAAATATGAATAATAATTTTTTTATAGAAAAAAAAAGTTACCGGACAGAAAAGTGGCCATAACATTTTTTACTCCAAATATGCTCAGGAATCGCTGGTTAAAGTTTGTCGGGTACGTGCCGATACACCCTGTATATATATATATATATATAATATATGTACTTATACATCATTAGAAATATAATTCATGTCTCGATCCTCTCCTTCCCGGGGAATCTGAAAAGTTTAATATTAAATTGACTGACTCATAATTTTTCCAAACGGGTTATACACGCTATTATGAATTTTCGGAAAACATTGAACTTCCCTGCCTGGTATGTTTAATCTAATTTAGAAATATCTACTTAAAACAATCTAGTGTTTCCTAATTTCAATTCGTGATCTATTGTATTCACTTTGATTTTCGGAATAAATTCGATTTTACCAATCCTATCTCAACCGAATTATTTGAATTTGAATATTTTTCGTTATAAATATTTTGTCTAAAACTAGTTCTAAACTGATTTTAAATTTGAATATTTTAATAAATTTACTAAATCTTTGCTAAAGTCTACCGAACTCAACTTGATTTAAAGTTAAAAATAATTAGATTTAGTTTACCTATTTTAGTTATTAATTTTTCTTGACTTTAAAAATATTATTACTTTTGCACTCATGTAATATAATCACTTAATTCTCTCTACAATCTATTAATTAAATCCGTAAACCGAACGCTTGGTAATATTTTAGAACTTTATTATTTTTTTTTTTGACGAAATTAATCCCACTCTAGTTATTAAAAATGAATTATAAGAAACTTTTAGAGACTAGGACTCAGCTGTTTTTAAACTTCCACTAAATTTAGAGTATTTTCGAGAGTATCTTCCACTTTTTTAAACGTTGACCACTTATTTTACTGTTTTAAATTCCTCTATTATTAGTTTTTAGATTGATAATTCTTTCAAAAAATTTTTTTAACGCAATTATATTTAATTTTTCATAAACTCGTAATGAATTTAGTTCAACACAAAATATGAATTAAATCACATTTAATTTAACCATTGTAATTTCTTTTGGAGCACCATTTTTAATTAGTTCACAGAAGTAATTTTTAAAATCTTTAAACAAATAAACTTTATTAATTTTAGAAATTTTAAATATTTATTAAACTATTATCGAATTAGATAGATCAGCAACTCTTTAAGAAAATTTTGATAAATAAAATATTATTAATTTTTAAATCAATCTCTTTTCCACGATTTCGATTAATTCACTTGATCACTTTTTTTTTAATATCAACTTAAGTATTATTAATTTTAGAAAACTTCAATATTTATCAAACTATTATCGAGTAAGATCAACAACTATTTAAGAGAATTTATTTTAATATATTATTATTAACTTGAACACAAAACACTTTATTTATAATCCATTTCAATCATTTTTATTTATTATTATACTTCACTAAAAAAAAACCCACTGAAACGTTTGGAGAAAATTAAATCAAATATAATATTATCAACTTTAATATAAAAAACTTTATTCAATTGTACGAATCAAATCAAGATGAAATCTTCTAAGTCCAGAAAAAAACCACTTCTTAATTACTTAAATATCGATCCGCCCGTAATTAACCCTTTTCCGACGTACCAACTCGAGACGAACTGTCTGAATTCTGTGCCTACATGGCTTCTTATATCCAGATTAAAACCAAAAGGTCCTAACTACCTTTCACATCTACATTAAATTATGTCCTTTATCAACTCTTAAACCTATATGTAAATAACACTAATTTCGAATGTAATCCTATAATGTAAATATTTAGATAATACACGAACGTCTCTGCGGCTGTATCGTTTCCTCACATTAGCCAGGATCGCATTTAGTTAATTCCTTTAGAGCGTTCTTCTGTTCTTTGTTCTAAAATAGAAAAATTCAGATTCATGTTTTTCTTTCTGAAAATATTATCTATCGCTAATCTTTTTGTCGTCTATGACCTCGGATATCTCGTAAATATAACCATTATGTCCCTATTGAAATTTATTTATAGATGCGCCTTCTTCACTTCCTTCAATTTTATAAATTCTTTCAGCCCCTGGTTACCTTTATATGCAATTTTTTTTTTGTGCATTTTCCGATGGTAACATGTTTTTTTCCTGATCTAACATGTGAATAATCGATTAATGCATCTTTTCGTGCAATTCTCAATTGATCCTAATATTGGAGTAAATACTTTATAATTATTACCCTATCTCACCTGCCAGAGTTAATAAATATACCTTTCCAGAATGATTTTTCAATGTGTTGCATCACTTCCCTCTGGTCTAACTGCATTACACCTTTTGCATGTACCTGTCGTCTGCATATACTTTCATCCGGGTCGATTGATATCATCCTTAATTGATTTTTCATTACCTTTAATAATTTTATATATTAATTTTTTGGTATTTTTATCTGCAATTTCCTCATTCCAACTCTGGTAAATAGAGTCCATTGGCCTCTTTTCTAACCCTTCCCACAACCTCCATCTCTTTTCAACTAAATATCGAATTAGCTTATTCTTTATTATGGGTAATAACCATTATTTTCATAAAAAACCGATATAAATCAGAGTTTATCGAAAACCCATTATTTTTCATTACTTTTCCTTAAGTAAACAGCCCTATGCTTTGCGTATTAATTTAATCGTTTGTATATCTCTTTATTACCCAAATTTCATGTTCGTATCTTCGCTTACCTAAACAATATTTACCCTTTTCTGAATAAAGGCATCGGCAACCACGGAATCCTGACTAAATGTTCGAACTATCTTCAAAGTAGTAGGCCATATATCTCAACATTTCTAATGAATTCCTTCAGTTTAAATTTTATAATTGATTGATACGTTTCTCATCTACATTTTCATAATATCTGATGCCCAGAATCTACTTAATTAATACCTATAATCAGTCTAGTTTCACTTCCTTGTGAATATCTACATTTCTGAAATTAGAAAATTGTACTTCAATTTCACATTAGTCCCGCCTAAATCGCCTCTTAAGTTTGCCGAAGTTTCCATACTGTATAAGTCTTGTTTCTTCCCCTTTTCATCTGTTGAAACTATTGTTCTCTCAATTATTTTCTCTAATTCGTTGTCTTCCCGCTTGGCCTTACACGACGCGTCTTTCTGTCCAAATTCTAATGCACACACACCTTTCCCCATGCAAGATAAATCATTGCCTTGTAGTTTGTAATTAAAATTTTGTGTATTATTTTTACTTTCTGCTCTCACTTTCAATGGTTATTTATTTCTCTTTTCTATCATTGTTTTGATTAAAGTTCACGACCTCCCGTGTACTTTTTGTCCTCTAGATCAATGTTTACCTTATCGGCCGTCGATCTGAACCCTTTCGATTCCCATAAATAATTGACATTTCCTTTGTCCTGTCACCACTAATTGTTATTTATGTAAAACGCCCGTTTGATTGGTAACGCTTTCGTCGATTTGATCCAATCGCATGATGTTAATTTATAAGAGGACACGCCCTCTTTCTAACTGCCATCTCGTGGTTTTATGTTGCAACGAGTTTTCTGAATCAAAAAATATTGGATTGTAATTCACTGTAATCAAACGCTCCACAAGACGATAGATGTCGCTCTCTTAAGCTTTTCTAGCATGAAAGTTATGTATATAAAAAAAATATTTTCCAGGGTTCTATTAAAAGAAAATGGTGATGGTAAGACCATTACACTTCCCACAAACATATTGCTCTCAATTTCTGTAAATAATGTTAAATTCTTTGTTTACTCAGGAAAAGAAGAAACCCGTTATTCTGGAAGGAAGAAGAATAGATGATATAAATTATTTTTTTAAACAGATAAATGCAATTTCGCAGCACGACTCACTTTTTGAATGCAAATTTTCTAATTTGGAGATACTTGTAGAAAAACAATTGGGTTTCAATTCAATGTTGATATTCATTTGTAATATGTGCACGAAAACATTTCGTATTTCTACTTGCGAAGAGGTAAAATATGATATGAATGTTACTGATTCAATCCTAACCCTGAAGTTGAAATATAGAAGTCGCTGAAACCCCTTTGTGCAAAACCTGGTCCGGCACAGGATCTCCTAGTGAGGAGGACTATGAAAAAATTCTATAATATGTATGTATTTTTAATATTTATTCCTTACCTTGTAATATCAAAATTATATAGAAACTAATAAAAAAAATAATAATGGTTTCTGGAATAGTTAGTATTGGAAGTGGCTATAATGGCCGTAGTAGGGATCCCTTGTATGAGTAGCAGACAATATATGAAATCACATGAAAGGGCGTGTGGATGGTGGGACCGCACTAAGGTTAAGACGATGGCAGAAGCCGCCCGAGAGGAGGCTACGTTAGCCAAAATTGCCGGTGATGCTGACAGAGATGGGGTTCCAATGATTACAGTTGTGGCAGATGGGTGCTGGTTGAAAAGATCTTATAAGACAAAATATGCTGCTTTGTCTGGCGCAGCTGTAATTATTGGATATTAGACAAAAAAAGTTTTGTATATGGGTGTCAAGAATAAGTTTTGTATGATTTGCACTCGGGCCTTAAATAAAAGCCTGTACCCACCCGAACATAAGTGCTATAAGAATTACGAAGGCTCTTCAAGCGGCATGGAATCAGAAATAATTGTTGACGGGTTTAAAAGCTCAATAGCTACATACGGAATAATATGTTCCAAGTTAATAGCAGATAGCGATTGTAGTACGTATAAGAAAATTTTAGAAACTCGACCTTCTTTTGACAGCGTCATGGTTTCGGAAGATTTGTAAGAGAAGAATGATTAGTTGTGCACCACAGGTTAAAACTTTACTATATGGACGTTCTTTACAAAATGTAGAATCTAAATACGGAAAAAATAAATGAGCCAATCGTAATTCGGCAGTTATGTGAACAAGAGTCCATAACTATTGAACAGAGTGGTTTATTTATAGACCATGTACATTGCTTTTTTGGAGCTACGCCTGATGGTTTATCCGCTAATAACTGTATCGTTGAAATTATATATCCATCCTCTGCAAAAGGTATGACCGTCGAAGACGCGATTGCAAAAAAAAGTAACATTTTGGAAATTAGACAAAAAAAATATCATGTAAATCGAAATCACGATTGGTATTTCCAGGTACAGGGCTAATTACACATTAGTAATAAAATTCAGTGCATTTTTGCAAAGTTGAGCGTATACTTCGGGATGAAAAGTTCTGGGAAGAAAATATGCTTATTAAATTAACCAACTTTTATATGGATTTGCATTCTTCCCAAGCTTATCGATCCTCGAGTAACGATGTCTATGAATGTTCGTGATCCTTCATATATCTTAGACACAATATCGTGTAAAGAACGTCAATTAGGAAAGCGTCGCTTAGATTTTGACGGAATGCTAGTTGAGAGAAAGCGTCTGAGAAAGAAATGATATTGTTACGTGCAATGAAGTAAAAAATATTTTCGTTTTTTACATTTAAATTATTTTTGTATTCTTCACTAATGAGCGTTGTTTTAATTTTTGTTGTTGTTGAATCTCGTACTTTTTACATTTCATTGATATTTGTTACCTTGTTACCTTTTCATAAATACCCTTTTATAAAGAATAATAATAAATAACATTGAAAATGACCGATATTTTATTTATTTTGTCAATATATTCACTTGAAGTAGGTACTAACATTATTATATTATTTCATTTTATATTAGGTTAGGTTATTTAGTGCAAAGCGCACTGGAGGGGAATCTTTTCAAAATTGCGTTATAAATAATAATTATTGGTTTACTTCTAGAGCACCGTTTTCGTGGGAAAATCACCCCAAGGGCGCTTAGTTATATAAATGAACTGCTATTATTATTATTATTATGATCACATTTTAGAAAAGAAGACGAGTCGTAAGCTACTATCTACCGTCTAGTGTTGTTGTTTGTATCAGATAAGTTATCACACAAGTTTGATCGAAATCTGGTAAAAATCATAAAAACACGTGCTTCTAGTTGAACTAGAATGGAAGCTATTTCTTTGCAATACTTCTTTAGTAGCCATGTTGGAATAGGATCGAGTACACACTGCTTGCTCGGTGAAGCAAGTATTAACTTGCTTACTTCTTCGAGGAATGTAGATTTGAACGCAGATAAGGTTCTGTCATTTTTTTTATAAACGATGGTGGTGGGGCGGAGGTTGTTAGGGCGCGTATGAACTCAATTTTTTCGAGGAAAAACTCGGAAAAGATTTCCAGAGTTATGTCAATTGTATTTCGTGCACGAACATCGGTAACATTCGTCTTAACCGAGTTCCAAAGACGATGTGGATTTTTAGATTCTGAGTCGATCTTATTTGTCCAATATTCAGACCTTTTTGAATGAATTAGGATTGTGTACTATTTTAAGCCTGTATCCAATCGTTTCGTTAGGTAACCCCAATTGTCTGTAAGACCTCTCCAATTTACGCATTAATCTCTTCTGTTTTCGACATTCTTAATCGAAACCAGTCGTCAGATTTTCGAACTCGCCGAGTTTTTGTGAAAGTTGTATCATATTAAGTTAAAAGGGTTGACAGTACGGTGTTGTGAGCAATCACCTGCCAGTTTGGTTGGGGATTCTGTTTATCAAGTGCTTTGTGTGCAAAGCAGAGAGGCTTTTAGATCTGTCAGGAAGTTATCAAAGGTAAAATTACGTCATGCTCTTGATGTGATAGTTAGGTAAGGAATTTTCAGTGGGTTAATAAAACAGTTGACTAACCAGAGGTCCCCAGGTGAGCATAAACAGCTGCTTATCGAAAGCGCCTGAAGGAGAATGAACAAAGAGTCCCTCTTTGGTGGTCCCCCTTCGTAGCAGCACTTTCCACATGTAGTTCTCCTTCACTATTCCCGTGCGCTCTGCTGGCATCACTATCTCTTCATTTCTGGGAGACGGAAATGAGTTTCATTAATTTAATTATTCATTTATTGGAAGGTAATTTTTTTTACTGGGGTAGCCCGTTCTGAGGACACATTCTACATGGTTTTATGTAGGAATTATAAATAAGGTCAAGTTCTTTTTTTTTTGTAAGTACGTAAAGTGAATTTAAATGTAAATATTACATATAAGCATAGCTAACAGGTAAGAATTGTCTGTAAACAAAAAATAAAAAAAAACTATGAAAGATTTTCTTGGGTTAGATAATTTTCATATCATAATAGAGACTGCCTGGGTTATTACTACCTCATAAACTCTTATCCTCCATCAATAGAATAAGGTGGGTGTATATTACAGTAGGAGACCGGCAAGAGTGGAGGTGGTCAAGATCCTCCAAGGGTTGTAGCGCCGATGATGTATGAAGTATCTTACTTTATAGAATTGAAGACCGCCTCGAGCATTTTGGGATCGAAGTCATTGCTTCCATTGCAGCCCCTCAAGTTGCGGACAAATTCCTCCACCGTCATGGGGATGTTCAGCTTCTTGGCATTGTGATTGTGCTGGTCCATGTTCAGCATGATGATGGCGTAGGCGAGGCGAAAAGCCGCATCCGTGTTTGCAAATGGATTTCCATTGCATTCCTACAAAATTATTAGAAATGCATTATTAAGCCCTTACAGTGGAGTTTTCTTTGTTGTTAACAGGAGGGGCCCAGTTCAGAAACTTGCCCATAAACTAGGGTTTTCACTATACTATTTCAAGACATGAATTAAAACATTAGAAATCGCAAGCTTTACAATGCATACATGTGAAAGTTAACAAGCACTTATGAGAGAATCTTGATACTCACATGCCAATGTTCTGAAAAGTGTTCCATGACGAGGAATATAAGTGGCGCCTCTCCTGGTAGTCGGAAGGTTTCCAGATAGAGGCGGAGGGCCTGGTCCACTCTGAGGCCGGTCATATCAAAGCTGGCGGCGTATGTAGCCAGGATACGTGACTCCACATTCTTCTTCTTGGAAATATATTCACCTAGAAACAAGTTGCATTATATATTCATCGAGTGAATAGAATAATTATGACCGAGGATGTTAACTTTGAAGTATGATGCATGAAGAAATAAGAAATTAACTAATACCGATCATCTTTTTATCTAATCCTGGATTGTTTCGCAGGAAATGAGCAATCTCCAGCGGATCCAGTGGAGTAGCCAATATTCCATGTTCCTGTAGGAATTCGATTCCCTTCTCCGGCTTTTGGTTAAAATGCTCGGTACCTGTTGCTATCCACTGAAAAATTAGAATTAGTGATTTGAACAAGATTTTTTTTACAGTAACTCCACACAGAAGGCCCTGAGGGAAATAATTTCCCTCAAGGCCTATGTAATTTTTGGGGATGCTGTGTGGAGGGTCATTTAGAGGATAGGAAGGAGTCTTGAAGAGACCCATGTTGTACGAGGGAGGAAACACAGAGGCTGGCAAATCATTACACAGCCGAGCTGTTGAACACAAGAACAAGTCGTAGAAGCGACCCGTTCTCATGTGACAAATCGACCCCTTGGAATAACAACGTTCCATCTGGCACATCAATGTCATGCGATAATGTGCTCTATAGAAGGTGACTTTAAGACTCATTATTGTATAACATTGCTGTGTCAGATGGAACCTTGTTATTCCAAGGGGTCGAAATACCAACCGTGTAGATGCAAAAATGTTGCAAAAAAGATGCAAGAACTGTTACAGTAATAATTTTATCTTTCTGCTTCTTTTATTCTTCGTGCTTACTTACCCTCTTTTTGTTCTTAGTATCTTCCAGATGATGTTCAGTGGGCAGATTAGCATTTGGCTTATGTCTACCCATCTTTGCACTGCTTATGTACTGACTTATATCATGAACAACCGTATCATCTCCATTCTCAAAAGAATCACACATATCTATGGCAACTTGTCCCGTATCATCAGTGCTATTGAAAGCGTCATTGTTAATCTTCTCATTTGATTTAATCTGATGGCAGTTGGCTTCAATGGAGTCTATGACCGTAAACAGAGCATCCAGTGCCAGCGTGTGATAGTTGTGGATTCCGGCAGTGACAATAGTTTTGGATAATAGCTTGGTTATGTCTTCAAGTAAATTGGAGCAATAAATATCACAGTCATAATTTAGATATAATTCTGTACAAAGACCAGGGATTCGCCACATTTGAGCGATGCTTTCCAGAGCCAGGTGCGTTATCTCTTTGGACTCATAAGAATTCTTGGCACTGTCGGACATTATGATCTCTACTAGTTTTGTAAAGAATGCCTCTAGCTGGAGTTTAAGATGAGTGCGAAGGGATTCAAAGAGTAAGAAAGACACTTGGAGGTCAAGAGCAAACATGGACACTCGATCAGAGCTCAAGAGCTGAAAATAAGACACATTTTTCATTAGATAATAGGTCAAACCATATCTTAGCAGTTAATAAATCAAAAAATATGTACGAGCACAAAGAGCATTCTTAGAATTTGGTTTAACTTACACTCAGTAGATTTCTGCAAAGAGGGTCTTTGACTAGTTGCAAGAAGGAAGGATACTTGGCCAAGTGATCAGCTCCAACTTCCAAAGCAGTTTCCACTAGACACAATCCCAAGTACACCATTGAAGAAGTGTTTTGAGGATCCATCGGGTTACACAGAGATATTAAAAATCTGTAAACATAAATATGTATGTAAGAATACAAGTACACACTGAAACACTTAAATTATTATTTTTTCATATGAAGCGGTAACTTGGTGATATGGCATGATAATTTAAAAAATAAAACAATAACTTTGGTGGGAGATCAGCAGGTACCTGCTGACCGGGAAGGGTGTGTACTTTGTTTATTGGGAATAATTTAAGAATTGGACTTTTATTTAAATTTATTCGATTATTTATGAGTCTACAATTAGTGTTTTTGGTTTTCCTTATTTCTAATTATTCTAAGTTATCTATAACAATTCCCAATAAACAAATACACTCCCTTCCCGGTCAGCAGGTACCTGCTGACCTCCCACCCTTGGCCCTCCACTCGCCTGTTTGTATCAATCTATAACACATGTGTATCTTAGTTCATAGTTTAGTTGTATACTGCCCTGAAGAAGCTACGGTAGTAGCGAAACCCGGTCGGCTAAAGTATAAATAAAAGTGATGTAAACAAAGTTATTGTTTTATTTTTTAAACTTAAATTATTACTTAAGCAAAATTTAGAAAGATGTACATATAACCTAAATAGCTCCCTAACGCACACAAGTCCATAGGGTTGTAAGTTGACTTGTTCATCTTGTGATATAAATCTCACTCCTCTCGGATTAATGTAATCCTTTCCGATTTCTTCCTCTTCCTTGTACTCTATCATTCCCCTCTTTGTTTGTAGAGAAATCTTTTGGCCATCCGTCACTTCTTTGGCAGATTTCTCCAGTTCACCGATAGTCACTTCTGCTTGCGGCAAATCTTCTACAACTTTACCAGCTTCCGATTCTACTACGCATTCTTCAACTGCCTTCTCTTTAAGATTTGTATCAGAACTGGACGGAGTAATAGTTTCTGAAGAATTGACGCATTTCTCTACCAGCTGAGTTATATAGATATTTTCACTTGCAGCCAAATCCATTGAAGAATGTCTCCCGTGTTTTTTGGATGGACT
Organism: Halesus radiatus; assembly: GCA_022606495.2. Taxonomy (NCBI): domain Eukaryota; kingdom Metazoa; phylum Arthropoda; class Insecta; order Trichoptera; family Limnephilidae; genus Halesus; species Halesus radiatus. Next base: position 24,187 of record JAHDVE020012350.1, on the reverse strand, counting down.
TTTGGACTGATCTGAAGGTGAAATATTTGGTAAAAGGGGATCACTCTCGGTTTCAATTTGGTTACTCGTCAATTTTTCAGTATCAGATCTGGAATATTTAAAAAAAACAATAAAAATATTTTTTAAAAGCTAAATAAACATATTTTTTTTAAGATTATTAAACACATTTTTTAAATGATCACTATAATCGATTATTATGTATTTTCTTTAATGAATAAGTAACCTGTAAGCAGGGTCATCCAATTCAGCAACGGTTGGTGTTTGAGATATATTCCCTTGCATGTCCACCACCTGCGTGCTGGTGGTTGTTGGAGTTGCACTGAGTTGAGGTGTTGAACTAGACAGCTTCACCATTGGACTTAACACTGTTGATTTTTCTGAAAAAAAAAAACATTACAATACATATAATATGCATGATGATCACTAGTCATTTAATTATTTACCCATTACATATTAAATATTCTTGATTTACCTTGCGCCCGGGCCCTTCCCCTCCGTGTAGAGTTGGCCCTCTTCCTCAGGGACAAGGCTCCACCCTCCACCGCCCCTTCCTCGGCTGCCGCATCGCAGAACTGAGGCAGACGCATGAACACCAGCTGTGTCATGTCTCGTAGGCATTGCTCCGCATTGCGTCGAAGCAACTCTGAAACCAATGAGTAAATATTAGTAATCCCCTCCGCGCCGGTGCACGTGCATGAAACTCGATGGACGCGAGCGGAACATTCGTTCACAGTTGATGTTGGCTTCATGAGAACGGATCGTTTCGCTGACTCGTTTTTTATGTAAGTCGGCTCGTATGTGGAGCGAGCTACCGGCATCTTTCCTCCTACATTTAATCCGGGCCTTTCCAAGGCCTAGATTAACAAATTCCTTCCTACAGCCCTCTCCTTGACCCACCTCACAATGTTGCTCAACCAGGTGGTGATATAGTTTCCCTGTATGTGCAGGGGGGCTCTTGTGAGGTGTCAGATAAAAAATAAAATTAGAAATTCGATGCCATAATAATAACACAACATTATTTTCCGTAGTTTTTTTTGTAATATCACTCAAAGTTGATAATAAAATATAAAAGTAAATGGGTAGAAATCTGTGTCTCCGGGGCTACCTTCACGCATGCTTGTATGAGTTTGTCTTAAAATAAAATGCATGATTTTCAAAAGAATGCTTAAGTATGATTCTTTGAAGATTGACGGTTGAGTAAACATAATCAAATTTCAAAGCGCATTAGAAAAGTAATTGTCGAAATAACTAATTTGATAGTATGTACAAGTAATCTACATTGGAGAAATATCTACAAGTGAGAAATATCCTTACCGCTCAGTCGAGTTTCAAAGCAAATGCGGAAACAGCTGAGCATAATTTCACAAACACTCTCGTCTGTCAGCATGGCACCCTCAGGACTGAGGACCAGTGTTCTCAAAACCTGAAATAAAAAAACCAACCATAAAATTATTTTAAAAACAAATGATTCTATAAAGATTCCTGCGGCCATTTCTCTACCAGCTCGAAAATAAAGATAAAATACGAGGTGTGTTCAAAAGAAATGGTGAATTTTGAATTTTTTCGAAAAGTATTTATTTATTCATCAATATCCATTTTCTCCCATTCAAAGTAATCCCCCTCAGATATAATGCACTTATGCCAGCGCTTCTTCCAATCCTCGAAGCACTTCTGGAATGCGCTTTTCGGCATGGCCATCAGCTCGTTCTTCGATTCAGACTTTATCTCATCAATTGTGGTAAAACGCTTTCCTTTCATTGGTCTCTTCAGTTTCGGGAACAGGAAAAAGTCGCAGGGAGCCAAATCTGGTGAATACAGTGGTTGAGGCATGATTACGGTGTTGTTTTTGGCCAAATAATCACGAACAAGCATTGATGTGTGAGCTGGTGCATTATCATGATGCAAAATACATGATTTGTTTTTCCACAATTCCGATCGTTTGAGCCGTATTGCTTCACGCAAACGTTGCATAACTTCCTTGTAGTATTCCTTATTAACCGTACGACCTATTGGCAAGAACTCATGATGCACCACGCCATTGTAATCGAAGAAAACAGTGAGCAAAACCTTCACATTTGATCGAACTTGGTGGGCTTTTTTCGGTCTTGGCTCTTCTGGCCGCTTCCATTGGGATGATTGGGCCTTGGTTTCGGCGTCATAACCATATACCCACGTTTCATCACCAGTTATGACCCTTTTGAGCAAAACAATCAACAACTCCTGAGCGATACTAATGCGACGTTGCTTTTGCTAAAAATTTTGCAATTTCGGAACAAACTTCGCTGCCACACGTTTCATGCCCAAAACATCCGAGAAAATTGCATGGTATGAGCCGATTGATATGCCAACATCCTCTGCAACTTCTCTAATAGTGATTCGACGATTTTCCAAAACCATTTTCTTCACTGTTTCGATGTTTTCTTCGTTTGTTAACGTGGTTGCAACTCCAGGACGCTCATCGTCATTAACATCTTCTCAGCCTTCTGTAAAGCGCTTGTACCACTTATAAACATTTTTTTGAGACAAAGTAGACTCGCCGAATGCTACAGTCAACATTTTAAGTGCGTTGGAGCACTTTATTCCATTTTTAACATAAAATTTAATACATATTCTTTGATCCATTTTTTTCAAAAGTAAAAAATCGAAGAAGACACAAACACGTGACTAACCTTTCCAGTTGTCAAAAACAAACCACTAATCCAAAATGGCTGATAATGTTAACATATGATAAACATGTGTACCAACATAACAAAAAAAAAATCGATAATCGAATGTACACAGCCTGCAAAAATTCTAAATTCACCTTTTGCTTTGAACATACCTCGTATTGTGAATTTTTTTTAAATTACATTGAGCAATACTGTATAATCACACATTTATTATAACCCAATTTAATAACCTTATCGATTTTGGTTAGGTTATTAGAATTTGTTATTATATTTTCGAGCTGGCAAAGACAACACTCCAGGTAAAAGAAAGTTATCAATCCCTTTTATAAATAAATCAGTACATACTTGTAGTATCTTCATGAGCACTACTCCATCTGAGGAGTGGTCAGTTCCAACGAAGCGAGCGTGAGTGACGGCATCGGCTATGTTCTCCACACTCGCCGGGACCGATGCATGGATGGGATCTAAATCATCAGTTAATCGTGATTAATATTGTGCAATATGACCAAGTAATATCAGTGTAAATCTGAGTCTCAGAGTAGGAATCAAACATACATGCTACCCACAAATAAACTATGAATTTTAAAACGTATTATCATATTTGTAGTTGTTTTACAACACTCATTTCATAGTTGTCCAGTTTAATAATTATGTCTAACAAGGTTCCTACCTAGTTAGATGTAGTTATTGGAGTTAACTCTGAGATAAAAGTTATTGCAAGCTTCTGGATTTGATGGTCATAGTTTAAAAATTACTGATTGGTTTTATAAAGGCTATGATAGGATAATGAGACAAACCTTAAGGTAAACACTTACCAATTAGTCCATAGCACAAGAATTTGTTTATAGCTGACAGAGCCAAACAGGTCACATTTCCTGTAGTCTTTTCTGATCGGATGACTTCCAGAAAGGGGCCCAAAAAGACGTTTGGATCAAGAAGCCTCAGATCAGCGACTTGGTTCAATATGTCCCTGAGATCCTGAAACGCCCTCATCAATATGTCATGCTCTTCATCCTGGCTGGAGTGAGATCCCCACCTGGACCCCCTCCTCATGGCGGTGACCAGGATGGCCATCTCCCCCTGAACCACGAATATTCCATTGCCTGGGAGTGACATCTCCGCCAATCACTTCAGACGTCAGATATAAACTATAAAAGCACAGTGCACAAACTATTACTTGAGTCGAACCACATCACTAATACCAGTTTGTTTGAACTGTTATTTATCATATGCTTATCTTATTTACAAAAATAAGGATCGATTCTAATTCAGATTAATATTTGGCCTTATGTTGACGTTTCAGTATTTTAATTCAGATGTTGCTGATAGATGGCGATTCTTTGGTATATTTTCTCAGTTCCTAACCAATGTTTGACACATATTTAAATATACAAATGTAAACCGAGTCAAATAAACTGCGCACTTCTCGAGTAGCATCTGACAGATCAATGATTTAAATAAATTCTTTTTACTCGTGTGTCTATAGATGATTGTGGTGCTTATTTAACAGAGGTACACGTCATCTTAATCATTGCTATTTTCATAATGATGCCAACACTAAGCAATCCTGTCAGAACTTGTCGTTTTTGCGCGGGTTGCAGGAAAATAACATACAAGTTTTGAATGAGTCTCTAAAACAAAATATCATTTTTCGTGAAATTATTCATTTGAAGCATATTGTATAGTCACGTCCTCGATTTTTTAACTGTAAGTAACGACAAAATATAACTGACATTGTACGCCTTTCAATGAAATTATCATAACAAACCGTTTTCTTTTTCGCTAAAATCTCAACTTAATAACAAAACTACCTAGTTTAAATATACAACTACGTATAGAAATATATCAATTATTATATAAAAAAAACGTGGTAGAGACAATACTGCGTACTGCTTCAAATCTTATCTACTTTGTTAAGTCTTATCTCAATCAAACTCCAATATAAAGTTAAATTCTGATAAAAAGACGATTTAAAAACGTATATTTTTCAAATGTTTCAGTTTCAAAATGGCTCGAGCGAACGTGGAAGCCACCGTCATTATTGTGGACATTGGTGCCACAGCTTCTGCTGAGACCAAGGATGGACCAAGTTTTTACGATCAAGCCATCACCTGCATTACCACGATTATCGAGCGCAAGATATTCAGCCGCCCCACAGACCTGGTTGGCATAATCTTAATGGGCTCTGAGGAATCTATGAATGATCTCGCGAGTGACGGGTCTTACCAGCATATCAGTGTTGCCATCGATCTCGCAAACCCCACTTGGGATATGATTGAAATATTTAAAAATTCGGTAAGTTCTGAGTATCACCTGAATTTTTTTTCATGTTTGTGTGCCACTACTTGTTAATAAATAACCTGTTGTAAAACTATTATGCATGTTCTGTTAATCCTCGAACACACATCACACGGACCTTTATGGTGTGTATCACCCATGTAACACTACATGCAATGTCATGAAAGTATTGTAATATAGTCATTATAATAATATGCCTTACTTTTCAACATAACATAGAGCAATAGTTTTTTTTTCCTTTACAGATAAAGCCATCTCAACATCAAGCAGATTGGTTCGATGCTCTGGTGGTTGGCGCTGACTTCTTGCGAAGCAGATCACATAATAGAAAGTTTTCCCGGATGAAAGTTGTCTTGATGACAGACTTTAAAACTCCATCTGAGCTGGATAATGACCAAGTTCTACAAGTTAGTATTTTATTATTTGATGTCATAATTTATTACCCTTTCTCCAAACTTTTCTTAAAACAATCATTTTTTTTCCAGTTGATTGAAAATTACAAAACACTTGAATTGGAACCAATTATTATTGGAAACCAGATAAGTGATATTGAAAATGAGGATGATAAACTTTTTTTGGAAAAAATAGTTGAAGAAGCTGACGGCTATGTTTGCTCTTTCGAAGATGCCAATTTACAGTTGCAGTTCCATAAAAAGAAGGCTACCAAAGCTCGTCCTTGGTGTGTCGATTTATGCATTGGCCCTAATATAAAAATTCCTGTATGTGGTTATGGAAAAATCCGTGACTCCAAAGTTACAATCAAGTGGAATGTTAAAAGTAATCAAGTCAGCGTTTCTACAAAGGACATTGGGGAAGAAAAGTTAGCATTAGAACAGGCTATAGTCAGAGAGAAAGCTTTCTACAAAAAAGATGATAACACAGCAGCTGTTGAATATGTAGATCTGATTGAAGGTTATCTTTATGGCCAGACCATTGTACCTTACTCCAAAATAGATACAACTATGGAATATCAATCGGGGGATAAGTGCCTCGCTGTGTATGGATTCACGAAGAAAGAAAATATTCGTTGGAGTGACTTGAGTGGAGATGGCGTAACTTACATTGTCCCTAAAAGAGAATGCAATGATGCCCAAAGTGCTATTGATGCACTTGCAACGGTATTAAGTCGTAACGGCTTTGTTGCAGTTGCTCGCAAGGTCTATTGCAAAAACAATGCACCTCATATGGTTGTGCTTTTCCCCATTGTTAAGAAAGATTATAAGTGTCTTTCCATGATAAATCTATCTTTCAAAGAAGACTACCGTCATGCGGTATTCCCAAAACTCGATCAAAAAAGATTCCTTCCGAGAGAAGATCAGATAGAGCTTGTGGATAGTTTGATCAAGGCCATGGACCTATCAGCTAAAGATGAGAAAAATAAGGAGATTTTCACAATGGACTCTATTGTTAATCCAAAACTACAATACCAGTACGACTGCATAGCATTTAGGGCTATGAACCCCGGAGTGCCCTTGCCTCCTCCCCGACCAGAACTTCAAAAATTCTTGGACGTACCAAAAACTATTACCAAAATTTCCAAGGAACCACTTGAGAAAATTAAGCAATCTTTCCCGTTGGTTATTATAGAAAAAAGCAAAGGTGGTAAACATTGGATAAATGATCATTTTAATAAAGAAGAGGTGAAAGCTAAAGTAGAAGATTTGCCTTCATCCATAGAGGCTCCGACTGCTGCATCTGTCTTGACAACACAAATTACAAAAATTGGATCAGTCAATCCGGTGGAAGATTTCAAACAATTGATCAACTGTGGCAAGTCTCCGTCGATAGTCTGCCAACAACTGACAGAAGTTATTGAAAACCTTGTGATTTGTTCATTCGGTGATGATTTTGCTAAACCCATTGCTGCTATGAGTGCCATGAGAAAAATGTGTGTTTTGACAAATCCCAAGATGTATAACGAGTGGCTCAACAAATTCAAGGCGGTGTTGTTGGATAAATTTAAAATTGTATTCTTACAGCATTTGTTGGATCAAAATCTGGGACTCATTATGAGCAGTGAAACAACATTAAGTTCCATAACAGACAGAGAAGTGGCGGAGTTTGGGAATGTTTCAGTGAATGAATCTATCTCAAACCCGATTGCAATGGATACATCAGCAATTGATGACTTGTTTGCTGATGATTTTTGAATGCTCGTTTGTCATTTTGCTAAATGCTTCTGTACATAGTGGTGTACATTTTTTATGTATTGATCGCCCTCCATACTAGAGATACCCCTGTGTTTTATTTGTATTTTTATTTTTTGGCTTTCACCCATTAAGGGCGATCTTGGCTATGTTAATGATAATTGGATGATTTATATAGCACCGTTTTTGTGAAAAATCAACTCAAGGGCGTTATTATCTACATGTTTCAGAAGCAAAGCTTCCCTCATCGTTGTGTAAACGAAGTACTTATTAATTATACTAATAATGATGCCACAAAATAATTACACATCTTTTGAAGAAATAATATGTAAGTTATGTAACAAAAACAAGTGTATTTTTATGTTTATACACATATTCAAGTACTTATTTGATGGTTATTCCTCGTGAATTTGATTTTGCATAATATTTTTAGACAATGATTATAATTAAAAACCAAATATTGTATTGTTTCTTAAAATATATATATATAAACTGTAGTTACCTCCCGAACAGTTTGTTTTATATTACTTCTCAGACTTCGTACACACAAAAGAAAGCATTTTAACCCGCAGTCATATTTCTCTCAGCCCTACACGGACACATAAAAGTCGTGTTATCTCATTTTGTACTGTAGTGGGGTATATGATTTAAACTGTGTTATGAAGAATAAAAGACACCCTTTTATTGCCATTTAAAAGTTTACCATGCGTATTTATGAAAAATTATCATTCATTCTTAAAAAGACTTGAGGGGTTAAAATTATTCTGGATGCAGTACGCCATACGGCCAAACAAAATCTAGTTTCATGTTTCATGGTGTAAATTCTTTTTATTAGATCAAAAAATTTGTTCCTAAATTAATTATAAGAGTTCGCTGTACATGCACAGAAATCGGATATGGGGTGAAAAGTTAACAGCCAATAAATTTACTGGTTAGTCTAAATTTTCGATGTACCAGTCGTTGGACATCAAAGTGGTTTATGCAGCAAGAAAAAAAATAACACTGCTCTAAAAATCGAGTATTTTATTTTACAATTAGGTTTATATTTGTATCAAATTTCTATTATAAAAATCGGTAAGCACTCGAAAGGGGTGATATGACGGTGCGTCGGGCAGTTGGTATTATTCTAGGAATAACGCAAAAAGAGAGGAATAGAAATGCGATCTTAGGTAGTTACAAGTAATTTATTTTTATATACGTGGGATTAGTCTTAAATCTAGAGTAAAACTTAATTAGACATAATAAATTTAATAAAACTAGATACGCAATTACTTAATTCTACTAAATGTTTAAAGTGGGGGTTTTCTGACTTAATTCTACTGTTAAAGTCTTTGTGTACTAAAATTAGAGGTTCACTGGCTTAGGCAAGGTGGGAGGAATTATCATTATAGTCAGGCACTTCCCTTTTAGGTGATGGATGTCCAGAGTCCAGTGGCTGCGTTGTATGTAGAGTCCTCGCGTTCGCACTACGTATTCGTGTACCTCCGGATCGGGAGAAGGTGCAACGCGGCGATAATCAGAGGCCTGGGCGGTCTCCGATGTTGCTCTCCGAAGGGCGAAGAGCAGTTACTTCCTTCTGGGATGGAAGTGTAGAATTCCCTCGTCGTCAGAGGACCTGGGCGACCTCTCAAAGGAGCGAGAATTGGAACCTTCCTGGGCGGAAGGTTTCACTTGGCTGGGTGTCCTGGGCGGACTACTGCAATCCTCGGTGGAAGACTGCACCTCACTCTCCGTCCTGCGCGGACTCTGGCAATCGACTCTCCGTCCTGGGCGGACTCTTACAACGACTCGTGCTTCCTTGGCGGAAGACTACACGCGACTCGTGCTTCCTGCGCGGAAGACTGCACCCGACTCTCCGTCCTGGGCGGACTCTTACAATCGACTCGTGCTTCCTTGGCGGAAGACTACACGCGACTTTTCTTCCTGCGCGGAAGACTGCACCCGACTCTCCGTCCTGGGCGGACTCTTACAATCGACTCTCTCCTAGAGCCCACTGTCCTTCTGTCTACCTGTCTACCTGTATTTGTTCAGCGGTCGTTCCATCCGCGGCTCAATTCCCTTGAGGGGATTATCTTTTATTGACGTCCCATAAAATCACAAAGGAATTGCGGAATTTCCCAAAATAGCAGTTAAGATTATATTATTTTAGTTACGATTTTTCCTAACAATAGGCTCGGCTAGCGTTTGTACTAAATTTATTTTATGGCCGGTCTAATCTGGGAATTCCTATTATTTAAAATGCACATTTTAATTCTAAATATTTCGGTGAATTCGGTCAATTATTTTAGGTGATTACAAAAGGCTATATCAATCGCCCCTCGTTTTTTTTGACTGAATTCACGACGTATAATTTATATTAACCACTAGCTATTAAAACTTAATTAAATATGAACACTATCTCTTTGTACGTCTAAAACTTAAGCTAACATGATGACAAAATAACTAAACAATATGACTTAATACTAATCCTGGAGAATTGCGTAGTCGTGGAAGGTGTTCGATTTTACGTAATCGCCTATTATGTAATCCCGGGCGGATAATGAATGTTGGGATATACTTTATTCTTATATACATGGCAGGAATAAGGTTTGTTTAACTGATACCCGGGGGGTTGCTGTTGAAGAACCTCCTTGTGGTCGTCTGCCAAACTATACAAGGAGGAACTATGAGGTGGAGATTGCGTCACCTCGTTGATGTCGGTTGTGGCAGAACCAGAAGGCTCATTACGGTTGCAATACTCTGGGGCCGGCGATTGAAGGTTTGTCATGTGATATTCCGCTCCGGGCGTATCTGGTACTATGGCCGTTTCCGAATGTAAGTTAGGACGGCACGTTTCTATTAGCGGCGGCAAGGGTCCATTTTGCGCAATAATGGTGGGGAGCGTGTGCAGTCCTTCGGGCATTGTAGTCGCTGGCTGTGTATGGGAATTTATTGGCCCTTCAAGCGGATTCTGAGTATCCTCATTCTGGTCGTTCACCAGAGTGCACGATACGGTAGGTGGAGATGACGTTACTGGTATTCTCTCCGCTGTCGAGATATCGGTAGGTATATTTCCGGCGCTAGGGCCGGGGGTTGGCTGTTGAAGTGGTGATTCATTTCGAGTAATAAAAGTGGTAATTTTCGGTGTAAGGGGGGCGCCTATGTAAGGTGCTGGGTCCACGTCTTGTGCGTCGGCGACAGAGCACTGCGGGGACTGGAGTGGATGTCCTTGAAACGGGTGTATTCCAGTGAGCACCTCACGTAGCGTTCTCTGGTATCCATATGGGTTTATCTCTGGGGGCCCTGGGCGCGACGTTGTCCGACCTGGTCGTCGCCCGGGCGCTGCCAGTTTCCCGACCTACGGGGGTTTGCTTCTGGGCAATCTCGGTTCCAGTGTCTTCCTGGGCAGATCTGACACCAGGGTAAGGAGTCTCGCGGACTTCGAGCGTCATTACTGGGTCTATGTCCCCTGTCCTGTGGTTGGGGAGGCGACGTACGGAACAGAGGCTCCTTCGGGAAGTCGATGTTATTTACCCGCGCAGTAAGGGTCTCCATGGTGTAGGCTCCGAAGATTAAACCCGCTTCTAATAATTCCCTGTAGCGGGGCCTCATTAGTCCTATAAACTCCGGGCACAGTTCGTCGATGCTTGCTTGGCCGAAAATGCGCCTGAACACGGCTCGCTTTCGTTGTAAGAAGCAAACGCCGCTCTCGTCGCTCCTCTGCTGGTCCCCGTATAATGTTGCAAGTAGGGACGTCCTTGCCCCATCTACGCCGTAGCGCTTTCGTAGCTGCGCCGAAAAGTCCTCCCAGCTCCATCGTCCGCGAATATGCGGCTGCCACCACTTTTGCGCCTCTCCCTGTAACCTCTTCACTGCTTTCTCTACCTTTGTTGAAGGTGAGCAGCCCGTCAAGCTGAAGAACTCCTCGCAAGCGAGAATGAACACTTCAGGTTCTTCCTCAGCCAGACCTCCGAACTGGTCTTCCAGAATCCTCGAATGGCACGAGGTATGCCCTATGTTGGCCATTATTTTCGATGACGGAGGTAGGCTATCAACCTCCACGGTCGCTTCGGCCGCGGTCGCCTGGGTCGCAGTCGCCCGTGTTTTTCGCCTAACCGACGTCATTAATAACTAAATTTAAAAAATACATCTATACCTAAAAACATAACTAAGATTAACTTTTTTAAGGGCGCCAAATACTCTTTTGAGGGGGGAAGCATTAAACCCAATCTACACTATCAAGACAACTATTAAGACAGGATTGTTCGTGAAATTGAAAAAAAATACATGTATACGTAACAACCTAACTACTAATTACTTTTTAAGGGCGCCAAATACTTTTTGAGGGGGAAGCATTAAACCAACATTATACGAAGAGGACAATTATTTAACAAACACGATATACAGGACACTTTCAAAAAAAATAAATTATTTATACTAATATTCCTCCTTTTTGCGTTATTTGTTATCTCAGGGTTTCGTGAGTCGGAAATCTACACTCAGATTCCTACTTGCCAAAAGCAAGCAAGCCCCACGTTGGGCGCCAATTGATATGACGGTGCGTCGGGCAGTAGGTATTATTCTAGGAATAACGCAAAACGGGAGGAATAGAAAAGCGATCTTAGGTAGTTACAATTAATTTATTTTTATATACGTGGGGTTAGTCTTAAAACTACAGTAAATCTTAATTAGACATAATAAATTCAATAAAACTAGATACGCAATTACTTAATTCTACTGTTAAAGTCCTTGTACTTAAAATTAGAGGTTCACTGACTTAGGTAATTACTTAATTCTACTGTTAAAGTCTTTGTAGTTAAAATTAGAGGTTCACTGGCTGACATTGTGGGGGGAATTATGATTAGAGTCAGGCACTTCCCTTTTTGGTGATGGCTGTCCAGGGTCCAGTGGCTGCGTTGTATGTAGAGTCCTCGCGTTCGCACTAGGTATTCATGTACCTCCGGATCGGGAGTAGGTGCAACGCGGCGATAATCAGAGGCTTGGGCGGTCTCCGATGTTGATCTCCGAAGGGCGAAGATCAGTTACTTCCTTCTGGGATGGAAGCGTAGAATTCTCTCGTCGTCAGAGGACCTGGGCGGCCTCTCAAAGGAGCGAGAATAGGAACCTTCCTGGGTGGAAGGTTTCACTTGGCTGTCTGTCCTGGGCGGACTACTGCAACTGACTTTTCCGTCCTGGGCGGACTCTTGCAACGACTTGTGCTTCCTCGGTGGAAGACTGCACGCGACTCGTGCTTCCTCGGTGGAAGCTTTCACTCGACTCTCTCTGAGAGCCCACTGTCCTTCTGTCTACCTGTCTACCTGTAGGTATTATCTTTTATCACCCGCATTGTTCAGCAGCCTTTGTTCCGTCGGGCGGCTCAATTCCTTTGAGGTGTTTATTGCCGTCCCATAAAATTCCAAAGGAATTGCGGACTTTCCCAAAATAGCAATTAAGATTATATTATTTTTAGTTACGATTTTTCTAAGAATAGGTTCGGCTAGCCTTTGTACTAAATTCATTTTATGGCCGGTCTAATCTGGGAATTCCTATTATTTAAAATGCACATTTTAAAGCTAAATTATTTCGGTGAATTCGGTCATTTATTTTAGGTGATTACAAAAGGCTATATCAAGAAGAATTGAATGTATTTTAGGGAGTTTGTTACTGTCACGCTCGAATTTACTTTAAAACAACCGTAAGTCGCCGCATTCAGTAACATGAAGCCGATTTTTCTTTTTAGTTACCAACGTTGCTACAGCACTAAATCCACGTTCAGCTAAATAGGACAATGGAAATGCAATCAGAAATCGTTGAACAATCGACCATAATTCTGGGTACAGTTTCGAAATCGGCTTCTGCAGCCAAAATTCTTGGTAGTCATTCTTAAATTTAATTTTTAATTCCTCATTTGTCGCCAGTTCTATTAGTTCTTCTTCTAATCCGGCTCGAGAGATCACTTGTAATCGACGGCGGGCCGAGGCTTTCGACACCTTAATTATCTGTATCGAAAGACCACTCGTTCGCTCGATGCAATTCCAGCTACTCGTTCCCGTTCGAGTTAACTCAGCCAAGGGAGGGCTCGGTCCCGTTCGCTGTGGTTCTCAGTATTCTTCAGGCAGCAGGTAGTTTGTTGGAGAAGTAGGGAAGACGAAAGTGAAAGACTTTATCAATCTGCAGATAAATTACTACTGACTGTATTTCTAGTAAGTTGACATATTTATGTTATTTGGCGAGCACGGTAAGGTTACCTCCCATGGTGACTGCGACCCGAGGAAAGCAGGGGCGTGCGGACATTTGCGTATATATTTTCCGTCAAACTGTCTGGCGCTCATTTGGCCAAGTTATTTTCAGTTAACGGTTGTCTAAATTAAGACATGTTACTTTACAATTTAGTTTCTTCAGGTACATACTAAAAACCTGACATTACATGAAAAAAATACATAAAAGGGTTGTTTAAAGGTAATTTAGGTGATTTTACAAGTTTAGTTTTTCCGTTTGATTCTAACTGTGTTTACTGCTGTCAATGTTTTCCCAAGTACCTATAACATAGCGCTTTCAAATGTGGCTTCGTTATCTGGTCGTAGGGAGCAATAAACATGAAAAGGTTGATTCTCCCAGCGCAGTATTTTATTATACTGTTCTGGGCAAGTTGTAATTAGACATATACAAATGTTAAAACATAATCATTATAAAAAATCACAACAAATTATTATTTAAGGCATCTCCTCATTACGGCATTATTCAAATAGTTTATTATGCCGCTTTGAGGAGAGGTAGTTCAATTTTAACAAGAAACAGTTCATTTGCAAACAATAATAGATAATAATACTATCATCTAGGCGCACAGTGAGCGATTTAGTATGTCTCTTCAAAATAGCAAATGGCAGATTGGACGCCCTGGATTTAACGAGCCTTATTACCCTGCATGTACCCAGCCGTAACACGAGACAGACGGCTCTGTATAACAATCCAGCGTCTTCAAATAATTATTTCGAGAACTCTCCTATTCAAAGATTGCACAGACTTGGTAATGAGTTCAGTTCAATTGATTTTTACAGTTACAACACTGTGTCCAAGCTAAAAATCAGTTTATTTGAATGTTTTTATTAATTTATTTTTTTTCATGTGCATCGTTTTTTATTGCAATTTTTATTATGTTATGTTTCTGCAAAATACACAATCAGGTATAATAAAGGTTTGCTGTTTTATAAACACGTAAATTATAAACTTTTCTTATTTTACAACGTCATAGTAATTATAATTCTACTGCCTTTATTACCCACCTATTGCCCTGAAACTAGCTATTTACATAGTATCTACCTTCTCACTTCTTTTATACTTATGTTATTATATTATGCACTAAACTACTTATACTCTTTTGTACAACCTGCTGTTATAATGTAACCACAGGATAAACTATTATTCATTGTGATAATTACGCTGTAACTACATACTGTTATATTGTATCTACTTACTTCTTTTACACTTATTTATTATTTTATGTGTACATTATTGTATTCCCTTGTAAAACTATGTGATAAATGTATCAACATGTAAAAGCCTTCTCTAGGCGTGAATAAATAAATAAATAATGCAAAAATGAAAGGGAGTTCGCAACACGGTATTTTACCTAGTCGGAGTCAGACACGTCGAACTTTCCTGTAAATTTAGAGATAGTAACTCTAAATGTTTCGTCACTTCATGACCAATAAGAAACTATGAAATCAAAAAAAATCAATCTTCCTGGGTGGTCCCACTCCTGAGGAATGTGTCCAGTGGCGGAGAGTGGGATGGACGATTGACCAATAAGTTCAACACGTCTGGTACAACAGGTTACATTGTTTAGTAAAGTTTAAATTTTCTACTTGAATAACCATGCAAAGTCATTGCTCCCATTGTTTAATTTTTTCCTTAAATAATAAGTAATTACTAAAAATACCATATATAAATTATTTAATTTGTTGTGAAAAATATTACTTATATATGAATAAATAGATATTTTTTCTTATGAATAAATAGATTAGTTTTTTTATCTAAAAAATTTATTTATGAAATGCTATTTATTGTTGGCAAGAAAAAAAATTGTGGCTATTTAAAAACTTTGAAATTTTGTAAATTGTAATTTTGGACTCTTCCGACTCAAAAGGTTGCCGACCCCTGATCTAGGTGAATATTTTTCATATCAATATCAAACGGAGTTCCGGAATTAGTGGTACTTTACTTCCTTAAAATGAGGTGGTTATACTAGTGGTGGGCGAAGCGGCTCGGTTTAGTGATCCGGATCACTAAATCAGCTCTTTGTAGTGTACCGGTTCGGTGATCCGGCTCGATTGAACGCCGGTTCGCGTCTCCTCGCACCATACCCTCTCCCTCGCTCCCTTGGCCCTCCTAAAGACGCTCTTAAGACGTTCTTACACGATACTTTTTTCGTTCAGTTTTCATGTGTATTGTCTTTACAGAGAGCTGATTTAGTGATCCGGCTCACTAAACCGAGCCGCTTCGCCCACCACTAGATTATATAGCTTGGCATATTGTTGATTGAAGCTACTGACTGATTTTGAAATTTGTTCTTCACATTCAAGTGTTTTCACATATTCACATTTGACAGTTCATTAGAAAGAAGGCAAAACATAAGTTTTTTTTCGATTTTATAATTTCTCTTTGTGAATTTGATTTTTTATTCATCTAACATTTAAAACGTACCTATATGGTTATTTCGAAATATAAAATTACAGAATTATTACATTTTTTAAAAATCGCCTTTCCGTGTAATTATCTTCCTTGAAAAACGTTAAATAATTTTATTTTGTTTTATTTTTTTATCATAGAATATGACATACAACCATCTCTTGTAGAATAATTTCTTTTAGGAAAGTGAGTACCACTAATTTCTGAAGACCATTATTGATAGTTTGATGCACTTGGACCATTCGACCATTGTGCTTTTTTATTTACTTTGATTTCCCTATGAGGCAGTGTGGCCATCTTTTAAAATATTACAGCGCCCTCAATTATTGTCTGCTTCTAAATATCAGACTGGTTCTATCAAACTTTTTTTTTGCTTTTGAAATGTGTATATCAAAGAAGCCATTTATTAGATTGTAATGCTCTTACTTAGGTGGGTTCATAATATCTCTTGGAATAAGGCAAAAAGGTAGGAACTAAAACTCGCTTTATGTATTACAATAAGTCGTTTATTCTTCCAGACAGAACATTCGAGGGGTTAGTCTTAAATTAGAGTTAATCTTAACTAGGTACAAAAAGATCATTAAAATTTGAAAGTCAAGTACTTAATTCTACGTGAAAGTCTGTATTCTTAAAATTAATTTCACTTGGCGATGGGAGGATTACAACAAGAGTTCAAAGGCACTTCCCTTTTCTGAGGATTATCCAGGGTCCAGCGTCCTTCCGTCTCTGTGGCTGGTCTCCGAAGGGCGGAGACCAGTAACTTCCTGGGAGGAAGTCGGCTGCAACTGCGGTCAGAGGGCCTGGGCGGCCTCTCCGAGGGGTGGGGATGGGTACCTTCCTGGGCGGAAGCATACAGTCACTTTTCCCGTGGCCTGTGCGGCCTGTCCAAAGGGCGTTGATGGGACAACCTTCCGAGCTGGAGTAGTGGAGTCAACCCTGGCCGTTCGCCGACGAGAGGAATTCGGACTTCCTCCTGCGGTGGAGGCGTAAAGTCAATTCTCCTGTCGCCTGCGTTCGGAACTCAACTCTCCCGTGGCCTGGGCACCCTCTCCGAAGGGCGGAAATGGGGCAACCTGCTGAGCCGGATTCGGAAATCAACTGTCTCGACAACCAACTATCTATATATATATATATACATATATCTTATCTCTAGAATTCCGGGAAACTGGTCCCACGGTTCCTGAGGTCGTTTCGGTCCGAGTAAGGGTAGGTTTTAT
The DNA here is from genome assembly GCA_022606495.2 of Halesus radiatus. NCBI lineage: Eukaryota > Metazoa > Arthropoda > Insecta > Trichoptera > Limnephilidae > Halesus > Halesus radiatus. The sequence goes on along the minus strand of JAHDVE020012350.1, from coordinate 7,189 downwards.
GAAACGTATTATTTGGTGGGCCGCTCAAGTCCTTTTGGGTTTATTACTGTCCTCGAGTGGAAGTGTACTTTGTCAGATTATGCCCACGTTCTAAAATAATGGTTAATTCTCTAAGTTTTATGATGGTTTCCGGTCCATCAATAATGAAAGATGCTAGCCTATTGTGCAATTTATTCAAGGCCTATCTACTCAGGGGAAATGATTAGGAATTAAGACGCAAATGTTTTAAAGTAAGTAGGTCTGTGAATTCGGCCATGTGGGTTGCACTAATGTATATATCAAGATGTTAAATCAAAAACCATGTGGAAGAAACATGCTTTTTATTGGAAAGCTGTTTTTTTTAAACCTTGCGAAAAATTGAGTTTTGCCATTTTCCTGTCAAAGTCAAACTGTTTGACTCAAATACATATATATACTCAAATACAACCTGACATTGATTTTGTTCTAAAATCGGTGTTGCCATAGTCATGAGAAAAATGGTTGAATTTCATTATTTCTAGATTTTATTGACATACTTGTAAGTGATATATCGTGAATGGTATATCCATGCTAAAGACGTTCTTACACAATACTTTTTTTTCATCCAGTTTTCATGTGGATTGTCTTTTTCTATGGAATTTTCTATAGAATTTCCCATAGAAAAAGAAAACTCGAGGGCAATCTGGATGAAAATGATATCGTCTAAGAGCGTCTTAAGTCCACTGGAACTGGTAGTAGAAATTATATTGCTAATGAAAACTGGTATTCTTTTATTTTATTAAAAGTTTTTATTTCTTAATAACATAATTTTTTTTAAACATTCATATATTATCTTCTTGCATAATTAACAAATTAACATTTACTTTACATTAATACTTTTTAATCTGTGGGCATAAAATTAATATAATATATTGACGAATAGGCTGCATTAATATCAATTTTGCAAAAATGTCAAATGAGCATTTAAAGTTTTTAAGTTAATGCCAACTTTATATGAATCTGCATACATTTGACAATGTTTTCCATCTTGCAAAGTCTGTATTTCAATCAGGAATGCAGGTATCTATCTATATTGGATTTTTTGCTCCCATATTTGAAAGGTTTAAGGAATTAAAATGGCGATTCTCCAGAAGAGGAGCAATTTGGCTTTATTGTCCCTATTACAGCCTACTCCTCAATTACAATGCCTGATACACCCTGAACCCGTAAAATTTGTCTACATTACACAACGAATTTGCAAAAACGGCATAATGTTCGAACAAATGAACAATTCTAATTTCCATCAGACCCTCTGGCGAAAGATATGGTAATATTCTGGCTTTGACAAAAATCACCCACAAATAAAATATTTTTTAAAAAAAGTCATTAATCTATTAAATGTGTATCTACAGATCTTACGACCATCATCTGGATTATCGATAATTGTCAGATAATTTTAACATAACAAGATTATTAACAAATTTATTATAACAAGGTTTCATTATTGGATGTTTCGTCTCGAATTATTTGTTTTTATTTATTTTTGTTTGGCATACAAGCCAAAAATTCTCACAACATAAAAATAACACCTAATGTAAATTAAATACCTCGGTAAACTTAACGATAAAAACATCACAAGGAATAAACAAACTCAGTCCAGCAATCTAAACTATTTGATCTAACAACATAAAAAGTAATTAGTTTAATATTTGATTTTGCAGAAAGGTAACTTTCTCGTGTGGTTCCGCCATATGCATGGAATTCCATAAAGTCTCCGATATCTCAAGCACACGGTACCCCATCAGTTCCAGGTGTCGAGACCGGGATATGGTTGGGCCAGTCTTGGACCATTGGACCTTCACGAGGTCTTCGACATTAGACGGAGAATTGTACATCTTGACAAAATTTCCACGATCCAGTAATAATATGGCAATTCTGAAAAGAATAATTTTTTTTTTTTATTTTCATGCCACGCATATCAATGTTAAACATATAGATATAGAAATAATATACGAGTACATGACATGGAAGCGTGCCGACTATCGCAGAGCTACAACCAATCTGCACAGACCATCTAAGCGGTGGAGCCAATAAACCCATGTACAGTGTGATCTTAGAACGGGGTGCCCCAGTAAGGTCACATTTTTTCGTATTATGAAATTAATATTTTTTATTAAATAAAATTTTTAAATTTAAGTTATGCACTTGGTGTTAAGGTAAAAACAAAAGCGGGGTGCCGCACTGTGCGTAGATGCTGTTTGCAGTAGTATAGGTGAACGATGTTGGGGACACGCATTGTGAGGCGGTTCCATAGTAATAATGGTTCATTGTTTCTATTATCTATGATTAAATCATTTGCTATATATTTTATTTTTCGAATTTGGTACCCAAAAATAAAATTGGTTAGTAGGTATTGAGCAAGGAAAATATGAACCAATTTATACCTGAGGATCTTGTGTGTTGACTCTACTTTCAGTTGAATTTCAAAGAGTTTACTATTAAAAAAAAAATGGTATCTACAAAATAAAAATAAATTCAAAAACATTATGAAGTGAAGTAAAACATGTCATGCTACTACCAAGCGAATAGTCTCACATTTTATGGGCGAACAATCTCCGCCTCCAGGGATATGGGCACATATTTATTAAAAGTGCCACATGTACCACAAATAATGACAAAATAACAGAATTTTAAGATAAAAAATAATATTTACTTGGTCATAGAGCTGTCCTGCATTGCACTGGGCGTGGGCAGCACAACTTTGTTGTTATTAATCACAATTAAGAAATCCGCCAGGTAGCCGTATGGTGTGAAATATTTTGACTTTATAGCTTTTGTATTCCCTACTGCCTTGCATAAAACATCCAAAACATCTTTTTGAAATATCGACATATGAGAGGGCTCTGAAAAAATAAATACAGGTAATCTTATTCATAGCTCGTGGAGTCTGTATTTCCATAGTATAATTATTAACAAATTTATCTAAATAAATATATTCTCTATTCATCTACACCATTTTAGAAAATTACACCTGGCAGTTTTTATTATAAGTTTTAAATTTTAGAGTGTGTTTGCTAAATAAATTTAATATTAGAAAAATAAAACAAAAGTTATGTTTGAGGGAACTATTTTGGCACATATTTGTAGACAATAATTAAAAACATTTTTATCTATTATTTTAATGTGAACATTTTACGTATAAAATAATAGGTAAAATGTAGATATATAAATAATAATATCATTTTTAGCCAATAAAAAATTGTTGTGTATAATTCCAGTAGGTGTAATTCTCTCCGTGTGTAATTACGTCCATGTGTACTTTCGACCATGTATAATTCTGGTAACGTAATAATGGTACATGAAACTCACACCTGTGTAATTCATTCTGACACTGATTAACCCCTAGAGCTCGGATAATATTTTATTGAAAATTATATTTTAAATAATTGACAGGCTTCTACAATATCAACTTGCTGGCATTGACATTGGAACTGACATTAGGTGAGCTGCTGGGTTAACTAACTCTCGCAGAATTCACTAAGTATTTACTAGTAGATTTGAATGAGTACATATTTATTGAATAGATACTATTTTCTGTTTTAAATTAATATTAAATGTTGACATATTACTAAAAACATAAAAATATATATTACAAATATTGAAAATATTTACTTGTAGCATTCCTTTGTTGTATGTACTTTTCATGAAACCATGGAATTTCATGTTGAGGTAGTTCCAGACACACGGCGCGATTTAAATTCATAAGCTGCTTTCTAATTCTAGAAGGATATGATAGCTAAAAGAAAAATAATAATAAATTGTTTTTAAATTTCCCAGAAGAACCTGCAATAAGTTCTAGTAACAAATATATATATAATCATTGAAGAAGATAATATTAACATAACCTAAATGAAAGATGAAATCGGATAAAAGGACAGAAACTAAAAATATTTCAGTCGCATCTGGGACTCGAACCCAGGTCCTCTGCCTATCCGGGGCAACGCTCAACCGACTTAGCTAATGAGACATGTTCAATTTGTGTCATCACTCAGCCGTGAACTCGCTGTTGCCGTGATTGTTATAACCTTGTTGGACTGTACATAAATAATGGTTTCGTTTTAAATCCAATATTATGCGCCAAATGAAAACCGACTAAAAGTGAGTGACGTACAATCACAGAAATAAAGGACGAAATCACTATAATGTTAAATATCATAACACCTTACATTTTTTGTAATTACCTTAGAATAACACTGTGACATTTCTTGATCTAAACGTTCCATGAACTCCATTGAAAAGATGTATTTGACTAAGATATCGGGGAGACAGCCAAAGTAGCACAGTTCCAAGCACGCTTGCAGTAACGACAGTCCAGAGAGCAATTCCTTATCCCTGGAATATACAAAAGATGCTTTAAATGTAGTCTAAGAAAACATCATATATAATTTCAATTGTATTATATGTATCTCCATGTATACCTTACTATAAGATCTATAGACACTTGAAAATATCGCTCATTTTTAGGCTGGTAGGCTGTTATGTAGCATAACTGTAGAATTTTTTGGGCAGAATCTCCCAACAAATCATCACCTTGGTTCACTATATAGTCAATCAAACGATCAAACAGTGGCGGCACAACTACGGCACAACATATCAAGTTATAAGCCGCATCTCGTATTGTTCTTGAAGCAAAGTTCCCATCCACTTGAGAGTACTTAATGAGTAAGTCATTGAATCTGTCCGTGTCAAACCTCGCTCCTCTGTTCAAGAATGTCTTACAAATAATGTTTAAATCTGTAAGGGTCGAATAATGAGGGAGTTTTACATGCAAAATAGCACAATTGTCAAGAATTGTGTCAATTCGCATTATAAAACGAGCTTCTTTTGATGTTGTGTATCTATTCTTAGTAATCAAAGCGGATATATACAACCCTTTAGACAAAATAAGACATGACAAATGGTCCAATTGAGTGGACATTTCTTCAAGTTTAGTAATAAGCATATTGAGGAAATTGAGGTTTGCAAAGTTTGGATTGCATAAGCCATAAGCTATACAAAAGGCCGAAATGCGAGACAGCTTCCCTGGCAGCATTATCGCTAAACTGTTTTCTATATTCATAAATTTTTTAAATATTTCCTTCTCAAAGGGTGCAAACCTATATAATTCGTGAACATTGCTGTAAAAATACATGTATTTCTGGCTAATTCTTAGCAATCTATAATCATCCACTGGGAATTTCTTTACCAAGGCGCTAGTTTGTAGCCAAAATTTATCACAAACTGTGGGATCCGGCGATTTGACATATCTTAGTATTTTGTACAACGGCACATGTGCAGTTGGGAAAGAAAACTTCATAAACTTATTGGAAATCTCCTCAAATCTTTGCCGGTTGTTGGGAGCTGCTCCTGTAACTTGGCAAAACAATAATTCTGGTATTTTCAGAAATGTTGACACACGATCATCATTTTTTGATTTTTCCAGCAATTCAGATGCTCTGTCTTTGATTGAAACCATTACGTGAATAGGGGAGAGATAGCTCTGAAAAACCTGTAAATCATCAATGTAATTAAAAGAGATAGAATACATGAAAAAGATCATCTTAAATCGATAAGAAATTATTTATCTGATATTGGTCCTACCTTATGAAGAGAAATAATATCATTGACATCGAAAGTTTTGATGGAGTTTTTCAACAACTTGCAAAGTAAGTTGACGATTTCAAAATTATACTTTGACCAGTGAGGTAGATTCAGAAAGCACAGCACCTGCAAAGAGTTATATAATAATATTTAACGTTGCATAAGAGAGGTCTACTTCATGACGGGATGTTATGCCGAAAGTCTTTTTACGGGGAGGGAACCTGGTCATTTGGGAATTTCAAGGTCAAGTATAAACAAAAGAAAAAAAACTGTTAAATAAGAAGTTACACATGGTCCTAGTAAACTCCCTATTCAATCCTATATATAACTATTATAATATATAGAACAATCTGAATATATTTTTGTTTTTCCTCATTCATCATTCTTCACTCCAAGTTTGCTCATTCCTACATCGGTTGTAAATTGTCTTTTCACACATTATTGTAATTGTCGGGCTCTTCTATTTGCTTTCCTCGTTTTCAGAATTTATTTCCATACACGAGTGTCAGGCTCAAGGCCAATGGATCACCGGGGGTAACGCACAAAACACTGTGTTTGCTATTATAGCTGCTTACCCTAATGTACTCTTTATGTCCTTCCTCGACTTGATAAATTTCTTTCCAGATATTTCAAAATTATTTACTTGCTCCAGATCAGTCAGATTGATTGCATATTTGTTTTTCAAAAAAATATTTACTCTCCAGATCAGTCAGGTTGATTGCATAATATTTGTCTTTCACAAAATTATTTACTTGCTCCAGATTGATTGCATATTTACCTTTCACAAAATTATTTACCCTCTCCAGACCAGTCAGATTGATTGCATATTTATCTTTCACAAAATTATTTACTTGCTCCAAATCAGTCAGATTGAAGGCATGTTTGTCTTTCACAAAATTATGTATTCTCTCCAGATCAGTCAAATTGATTTCATAATATTTGTCTTTCACAAAATTATTTACTTGCTCCAGATCAGTCAGATTGATTGCATATTTATCATTCACAAAATTATTTACTCTCTCCAGATCAGTTAGATTAATTGCATAATATTTGTCTTTCACCAAAATGCTGGTAAAAAGGCAATAAAAAATAGTATTACCTTTAGAATACATGCATCAGTATTCATGTTAATTATTCCAGAATCAACCAACTCCTTTGTTTTTGTTTTATATAATTCTAAAACTGGAATAGATATTATAGAATGAATATTATTTAGACACAAAGTGAGTTCACGGAAGTCTTCAGCAGAATTGCAAGAATCTGAAAAAAGTATAAAAAATAAGTTTAATATAACACTATGCTTAGTAGAAACTTTCATTTCCTTCCTTCCATATACCACTTTATGGATGTTGTATTTAACTTTAACTACTAATATATTATTCAATTTCACATCAAGAAGTAGCTGGTTGCTAAAGCAGGAAATCAAATTATAAGTAATGCAACAGATTATTAGATTCCGTTAATATTTGGTAGGGAAAAGCTGAAATAATATACTTGAATATATCTTAATAGAATTATGTTTCAGCAAAGTAACATAATGATATGTACATAACAGCTGCATCCATTAATAACATTATAAATCAAACTGCTC